>JAJPUD010000021.1:272769-392611 GCA_023553655.1 Myrmecobius fasciatus | reverse complement strand
AAAATTATTCCTCAATCTTTATATATCTCCTGAGCTAGAGACATGCACCACTAATTTCCTTATGGACATCTTGAATGTGATATACTCAAACTTAAAAAAAATCCCTCTTACCTTCAAGATCAAATATAGATAGCTCTATTTGACCTTTAACATTCTTTATACAAGATGGGCACTTCATGGCTTTCTTAGTTAACTTGTACTTAACTTTTTTTTCACATATGTCCAGCAAATCTAGTCAACTTGAAATTCTTTGAACAAGATGCCATTCCCCACACTTGTGCCGCTTTAGCATCTATTTTTCAATTCATTTGCTTTGTCCCTGGAATTTCAGCTCTTCATTTCTGACTTACATCAAGAATCAATTTAGATCTTGTCTTTTGCAGTGATTTTTCAGATTCTTATACTCTCAAATAATCTTCAGTCTACTCTGTATATACTGTACATGTACACAGTTATTAACACTGCATCCCCTAATGAAAGAGCATTATAAAGCTCCTTCAATATTGTTGTCTTTCTTTGCATACTTAACATTTAACCCAGGGTTTGGCACATAGTAGGAAGGAAGGAAATAGTTATTTTATTAAGTGCCTACTATGTTTCAGGCATTATGCTTAGTGCTTAATTTACTTGATCCTCACAACAACATTGGGAGTCAGATGGTATATTTATTACATTTTTACAACAGAGTAAACTGAGGCAGACAGAGGTTAAGTGGCTTGATCATAGTCACAGAGAGACTATGTCTAAGGTTGGATTTGAACTCAGTTCTTCCTGATTCCAAATTTAACATTCTATTCAGAATAATTGAAATTCAATCCTGATTCTTAGAGTCTTTAGTTTTGTGCTCACAAGTAAGTCATATTATTATTTGCATTTTACTTTCCTGTAAAATGGGAATAAAATACTCATATGACCTACTTCATAGGTTTTGAGGAAAGCACTTAATAAAGTGCATATATATATATATATATATATACGTATATATACATATACGTATATATATATATATATATGTATACTGTTTTTCCCCATTAGAATTTAGAAAAGCAGTGTGGTATACTATAAACAATTCCAACTTTCAATTCAAAGGAGTTGGGTTCTAATCCTAAATCTAATGCCTATTTGGTGCTTGACTTAAAAAAGTCATTTATTCTCACTTGTTCTCAGTTTCATCATCTGTAAAAAGAGGAATTTTGTATTCTCAAAATTTCTTTCCAGGCTTAAATGTGTATTCCTATTATTATTATTAATTATAGCTGCAACTAGTAAGGATCTAAGAAATCATTGGCCCAATGCTTTCATTGTATATATGAATAATGTATTAGAAGACAGAAGCAGCATTCAAAAAGACCTCCAAAGGCTGGAACTATTGTTCTAATCTACAAAGCTGTTAAGTCAAGGGTCCCTAATTGCATCCCTAGCACTTAGCTTAACATTTGCATGTACTTGTGAAAGTGCTTAATAAATTCCTTTCCTTTCCTTCCCATTCCTCTCCATATGAATATATATATATGTGTGTGTGTGTGTGTGTGTACACACATACATACACATTTGTGTAATATTGGGCTTCAGTGAAAAAGCATCATAATCTAAGCAAGGAGAAGTGATCAGTTCCATTGTTCTCTGTCTGGGTTAGATGACATGAGCATAAGGATATTTGGTTCTTGGAAAATTTTAAGAAGGAAATTGACAAGTTGGAATAGGTTGATTAGGATGATGAGGAAAATGGGAACCATATAATATATGCTGAAAGACTTGGCTGTGTTTATACTTGAAAAGAAAAGGTGTAAGGAATATAGTAACTAACCTGAAATATTTGAAGAGCTTCCACATGGAAGGTAAATTCTGCCTTTTGCGAGAGGGCAGTACTAGAAGTAATATATGGAAGCTCATAGGATCACAAAAATCTGGAGAGGGACAAAAGCTGAAATCTAGGTTACATAAAGAATAAATAGAAGAACTACAGAGAGTTATATATTTACATAAATATGTATATGCATACGCATATATGTGTACATAAATTAATGTGTGTGTTCCATGTAAGGAAAAACTTCCTATCATAGTAAAGTAAGAGCAATAAGTATAAATTAATCAATCATTATGTACGGTCACTGTCTTAAGGGCTATATAAACATAACCAAAACAAGGGAAGGAACTTACATTCTAAGGGTGAATAATACATAAAAGGAAACTGAAAATGTAGCAATGGTGGGGTAGGTATAGAGAAGGGGAGAAAGAACCTGCCTAAGTGCATGGTGGTAAATTCCAGAGTCAGAAATATAGATGGAAAGTGAATAAAGCATGACTACCGTGGGATTTTTCCCAAAATAAAAACCTTAGAAGAAACTCACAACTGGGAAAAGGGGTTAGCAGCAGAAGGAGGGTGAGAAGGTAACAGAAGCCCTGACCAATACAAAAGTAGAATGGGTTGCCTCATTGAGAGTACATTCCCACCAACTAGAGAGTTCTTTCATTCACTATACACTTCTCAGAGATGTTCCAGATAGAATTTTTTTTAGAAAGGGTTTTTACTATGACTTATGAAGATCTTTCTAAATATTAGATTCTATGGATTAGGTTCAGAAAAGTTAAGTAATTTGCTTAAAACTTACATAATTTGTAGCAGAAATGGAAAAGAACTTAGGTCCTCTAACTACCTTTTCAGTGTTTGTTGTACTATTTCCCTCCTCATCTCTGTCTTTTGATTTCCCTTCAAGCCCCAAATAAAATCCCATCTTCTATGACAAGCCTTTTCAAATCTCCCTTATTTCTAGTTCCTTCTTTATATTATTTTTAATTGTTCATGAATATAGCTTATTTGTACATAATTGCTTGAATATATTTTATCCTAAAATAATGGGAGCTTCTATACTATTATGTTCTTTTATCCCCAAAGCTTAGTACAGTGCTTAGCACATAGTAGGTGCTTAATAAATGCTTATAAAATGACTGATTTCACTCTATGCTTTCCTTTAAGATAAACCCATGAATTTAAATTGGTAGGAAAAGAAACAATGAAGTTCTATCTACTAACAAATGTTTTAAATTTTCACTTTTCATCTTTATAATTTAATTCTTTTGTGGGGAAAAATATATATAATTCTCCAAATATGGTGATTCTACTTAATGACAACTGTAGATTTTCCTCTCTCAAGACTATTGAGAACTACTATTATTGATGGTGCTATCATTGAACCAGCTGGTATGTGTGAATGTTTATTTCAGTTGACTGAGCTCAAGCTAATGAGGCTAAAATCATGGGTGCTAGTCCCCAAAAATGCAGTCATCATAACTCTGTTTCACAGCAATAAGTAGTATCAACTTTATTTTTTTAAAGGAAAAAATTCTTTTTAAAAAAATCAAAATCATGTTTCAGATTAAATGTGCATTTTCTAAATACTCAGTTGAAAAAAAAGAATCATAATCATGTGATCCTAGAACTGGAAAAGACTTTATAGGTAATATAGTATAAATCCCTCACTATACAGATGAAGAAATGAAAAACCATAAAAAGTTAAACCACTTGTCTAAGGTCACACAGATAATTAAGGCAAAATCAGGAATAACTAGTCCCTACTACTAGGATCTAAATATAAAACAGAAGTATTTAATTTAGAAAATGTCTTTCCAAGATTTTAATTATTATTCTGGACCTTGTTTGAATTTTAAATGCTGATCTATAATCTTTCTTTGCATTTTAATATTGCTTGTTATCAATCCTAGCTATAATATTAAAAATCCCCAAATTTGTTTCTTGACATTATCAATCCAATTTACTTTTTGATCTACTTTAAATAAAGACATATTAATCCTGGGATGTATTCTGTTTTCCATTCAAAAACCATTCAGAAATTTAAGGGCCGTTGCTTTTTTTTTTCTTTTTTGCCTTTTGCTGAGGCAATTGAGGCAAAGTGACTTGGCCATGGTCACACAGCTAGTGAATGTTAAGTGTATGAGACCAGATTTGAACTCAGGTCCTCCTGACTTCAGGGCTGGTGCTCTATCCACTGTGACACCTAGCTGCCCCAAGGGCGTTGGTTTTGCAAGCTGCCTGATCATTGTAACCTATTTTGATAAGCTACATTTTGGAGAGTAGGGGAAAATGAATTGGATATATCAAGTCAGGATACCTCACTCTTCACAGCTCTAGTCTAGTCACTTTTAAAAGCAGCTAATTCACAGAATGAAGTAACATTTTATGAGCTGTGCTCCTTTATAGCATATGGAGGATCATTTGAGATTGAAGAATACCCTAATTACTGGAAAAAGTAAATTTGTGCCTTCAAAAGTGGCCATTTAATCTTGTGTTCACCCCTACAGATAGAGCTGTTATACTTTAACTTGCAAGATGTATATTTCCTCTGCTTTTATGAATATATTTACAGTGGCGCAAGAACAGAACATTCTCAGTATTCCTGTATAGGTATAGTCTTTCTACACAGGCATACCTAACTTTCAGAAAAATCTATCTCTGTGTGTCAATCTGTCAGTCTTTCTGTCTCTTCACAATACCCCCAAATAGAATTATTTAATACAATAAATGAATTAAGCACTAATGGTACACAAGATACTAGACTAAGTACAAGCAAAAGCTTTGTATATGTAAAACAAATCATGCTGAAGTGTGTATTAAGGGAATTTATCACTTAGGTAAAATGATGGAAAATAGAAGAATAAGGACTATTTTTACAAAGCAAACAATCTCTCCCTCATTTATTCTCAAAGAGTTATAATTTCAAAGACTGAGCTTTCTAAAATCAAAACATGCCAGATGACATTTTATATGTAATAACTGGAGACCTCACTTTCAGCACAGAAGGCTATTTTCTCCCCTTTTTAGTAACTTTTGTTACAAACAGTCTTTAATGGCATAGATTCCTGACTTCATGGTTCAAATTTAATGTAACATAATTTGTATGTAATATGTATGACAATATAGATTTTCCATTTCTTTAATTTAAAAAATATGGCATATATCCAGTGCTGCCCTACACGCAACAAGTGGCATAAGGCACATCAATAAAGAAATACATTTAGAATATGATAGAGATCCTGTTTTATATTATCACCCACAAAATACAATGATTTAAATGAAAACTTCTGTCTTTATAGAACAAGAACTATATAAAATGAAGTTGAATTTTGTATAAAGGTATTTCTACATATAAATGGACATATTGATTGAAAAAGAGTTTATTGATTGTTTATTATGTGACAGGCAGTTTTCTAAGCACATAGAATAAAAGAGTTCAAATAGTATCTGTCTTCAAGAAGTGTAGTCTGATTTAGGGCTAGTGGAAGTTTTATTAACAACTATCTTCAACAGATGCTTTTAGTTCAAATTTGTTTTCCTCTAGAGAGAGATAAAAATAAAGCATCTATTTGGGACAGAATTCACAGTCTTTAACAGGACAAAACATATTGAAGGTGGGGGATTCAGGAATTCCACAATGTTTTTGTGACATGTTTTCCCCAAAGATTGTCTTCTCCTTTGTAACTAATGATAGTAGTGGAAAAAACAGTCCTTCATAACAAAAAGAAAGAGCTATACAGACCCAGTTCAAATACCAGAGATTATTGGGATAGGGGAGTTCACTCTTAACATAAGGGAATTCTCTCATGCATTTGCCCAAAGTTACCATTAAGAGCTCCTAAGGCTGAATTGCCCATCTCTCCAACCCTTAGGAACTCTTTAGAAGAAGAGTGGAAAGAAAAAAAGTCCAAAAGAAGCAATAATATTGATAGATTATCAAAGGAATTTAACTTAAAATTAACTGCTGAAATCAGTTATTCTTACAAAGTTTAAAAAATGTCATTGGGGGGTCTGTTTATTCTTAATAATTCTTAAACTTAACCCTGCTCATAACATCAGTCTCTCAGTCATATTCTCACATTTTCCACTGATTTGAGTTTTTGAAAATATCTATGATGTAAGGTATGAAAACTCCTTCCTTTTACACAGATTATACTTTTGTGGATCTATACTTTTTGTGTATACTTTTGTGAGTTCCTGTGGCCAATAAATTCATGATCTTATTGACAATATTTTGGTCACTGATCTAAACTAGGTTAATTCTGGGATGACAAACACATAGGTTAGACCTATAGTCAGTTTTTCCTAACTGATAGAACATGTCAGAGTTTGCATTTTCTTTTCGGCATATTCCATGCCATGATGAAATACTACAGAATGGCTTTAGTAGTAGGATTTTCTATCTTTGAACTTTCCAAAATTCTTATCTCAGAGAAAAGCATTCCCTCAACTTGCATAGGGATAGATATAAGGCTCCATCATTTCAAAAACCACATAAAATCAAAAGCCTTTTGATTTTCTTTCACCTGTCAGGTATACATGCCTTGTATTAGGGAATCATTCATTCTGCTACTATATTTTACAAACAACTAATAATATAATTCTTTATGGGTATTAGTTCTCCTCTAACAGAGAATCTTCTTCATTATTTCTTAGTGGATAGGACACTGGGCTAACAATCAGAAATAATAATAATATAGAAACATCATAATAATAGTTACATAATTATTTAAGGTTTGCAAAACTATATTGCCTTAATAGAGGTAGCTGGTAGCAAAGTAGAAATAGTTGTGAGGCTGGAGTCAGGAAGACCTGAGTCCAAATTCATCTTGAGAAATTACTACCATTGTAATAATCTCTTCTGCCTCATTTCCTTCAATTGTAAAATGGAAGAGATACCAGCACAGGGTTGATGTGAGGATGATATGAAATAATATTGCAAAAAGTGCTTAGCACAGACCCTGACACATAGTAGCACTTATAAATGCTTATTTCCTTCTTTTTCCTTTCTTCTTCCCTACTTCCTCACAACACTTACTCACAACTGAAGTAGTTGCTGTTGTATCCATTTTACAGACAGTGAAACTAGGATTGAGAGACTAGTTGACTTGCCCAAAAGTCATAGATAAAGGAAGTACTGAGGTGGAATTGGAAATCAGATCTTTCTTCTTTCTAGTCCCAAACATGACTTACTTAAGTTATTCTGGACAAATCACTTAAATTCTCTTACCCTCAATTTGTTCAAATGCCTAATTACCAACCTCACTGGGCTGTGTTAAGAATTTAATGATATATTATACACCTTAAAGAACTATGTAAATGTCAGCTCTTACTATTTTGCTTCCTCTGCAGCACAAAATAGACAGGAGAAATATTTACCTGGCTCATTTTGATGCAGAAAAACTCCCTATAAAAAATAGATCCCTCTCAATTATATGAGGCTTTAGTCATTTACATTTTTTTCTTTTTGAAAAGAAGTTTCTCTCCTCTTGCTTGATTAATATTTTATACATAAATAAATCTTCGTTTGGGGTTGCCCTAGCAACTCTCTAACTCATGTCCCAGCTCAAAATTGAAACTCCCACAAACTCTTTCAGAAGATGTTTTCTTAAAGAGCTGCATCACTTACCTAGAGCATATCCAACCCATATTTTAAAATTTAAACAGTTTGTTTTAAGTAGAGCAATGGCACCTTTGTTTCATGGGATACTATGTCCAATGAACTCATCTGGAAGATACAATGTTGGAGACATGATCCCTTAGCTTTGTGGGTTGCTCCTTGGTCAGCTGTCACAGTCTGTTGCTAAGAATGGATTCCAATTTTTTTTTTTAGCTTGTTAGAACTTGTCAGAGCTTGTGCTCCACTGCCATAGCAACTACAGGGATCACAAGATGATGGATTCAGAACCAGAGGGGACATCAGCATCCAATTGCTTCACTTTATGGAGAAGCAGTGTGTGGAACAGTAGTAAGAGGTTGGACTGGGAGTCAGAAAAGCCTGAGTCCTAATTCAGTCTCAGGCACTTACTGGCTATATGGCCCCAGATATATATATATGTACATATATATATATATACATATATATATATATATATAATATTTATAAAGCATGGATGGAGTGTGATCTCCATTAATGGAGGTTTCACCTATATTAATAAAATCTTGCACCTATGACAGAATAATAACAATAACAGAAAGAAGAGGATGGATTGCTTCTCTTGGAGCATAGCACAAATAGATTAAAGTGCTACAGAAATAGTATTAGAATAAGTGGATGTCACTTAAGGCAGCATTAGTAAGGGATGATAAAAGCATGCAGCTGGATTTCTTGAATAGAATTAAAAGTAATATACCTCTGGATGTAATGTATGAAATGGTTAAAACACAATAATGAAATCAATACCTCATGGACAACAGTCATAAGAATTCAGCCAATAATAAAACTATAAAGAAAAACTAGACAAATGGCTACTCCGGGAATTTTTTTTGTGGAAATATATAAATTTTAGAGGGAAATTCAGAAGCAGGTCATGATCACAAGAAATTATAGAATGGTTATATTTAAGAAACTTAAACTTAATAATCAATGAAGATTTTGCAAGAAAATGGAAAAACTGTGCAGCATAAAATGATCACTAGTATTTTATAGCACTGCATGGTTCACAAAGAACTTTATAAATATTATCTCATTTCATTTTGGCAACACCTTTGAGAGGGAGATGATATTATTTATCCTTACTTTCTAGATGAGGAAACTGAGAAAAGTGAAATATATTGTCTATAGTCATGTAATTTGTAAGAGTCAGAGGAGGAATGGGATCCCAGGCCTTCCTAATTCCAAATCTACCACACTCTATATATCTTACCACAATTTGACTTAAAATATTTTTGGTCTTAGAAAATAGATGCAAACATCTGCCTTGGTTACTTTTCCGTTCATATGCAGGTTATACTATTCTTCAATTGGATACCAATTTATGAAAAATTGTCACTTATTATTTAAAAAATGCCTTGTTTGGATACTAGAATTTTATCTGACCAAAAACACAATATATGTGATAGTGTGCACTCTTTTTTCCCATTTCTAAAAATGTATATTTCTTAACCTTGTATCTAGCACTTCTCTTAAGAGGCAGAAAACATTCTTATTATATCTCCTCTGGAAACATGGTTGATTATATCTTTTTGTTTTCAGAGTTCGTAAGATCTTCAAAGTTGTTTTTCTTTACAATGTTGTCTGACAAAAATTGTTCCCTTGTTTTTGCTCACTTTACTCTGCATCAGTTCATACATTCCAAAATTCATTCTTCCATTTTGTCAGGGAAATCATTATTTTTCCTTTACAGACTTCAATTATTTTCAAACCAAGCAGTGATATCAGAAATTATACTGAATGATTTATAGATGATTCTGTCACTACCAATATAGAGATGTTAGAGAAGAAAAAAGCTAATAACATTCTAGAATCGTATACTAAAGTTTTAATGTTAAGAATACCCTGAAATTGGACAACAATTGTTTTCCTCTTGTGATTACCTTAGTCTGTGAGAACTCCCTCCAAAAAATCTTAAAGAATTCCTTTCAGTTTACACAGCTTAAATAGCTCATCCACTGCTATAATGCCAATTAATTTACAGATGACATATCAACTTGGCTTGGCTGGATTTCAGGTCAAGAACTCTATCCACTATAACAAGTTGTCTCACAATTGCTTAGTAAAAATGAAGGATTTTCACATTTAGTATGGGGAATCTGTCATAAAGTGAAGCATTGCACTGACCTCTGCCTAGTTTCAGTTCTAGGCAGTTAAGTTCTGCCTAATTGTTAAAATGCTTCCATTTGCATAACTAAAATACATACTATGATGATCTAACTCTTGGACTTACTTTTATATATATATGTAAAGTATGAAAGAGGCTTCATTTGGTTTAAGGTTTCTGTTTCAGTTCTTCACACTTCAACAAGAAAGGCAGACAAGACATCAAAAATGACAGCAACAGATACAAGAGTATAAATCAGCATTTTAGAGCAAACCTTGAAATGAATAAACCATATTAATTATTTCTCACAGGTTCATTTTGTTTCCTTTACTGAGGTCCGATATATTATGAAGATGCCTAACCTTTTAAGATAATTCTTTATAGTGAATTGACTGTCATTTCCAGGAAAAGAAATGGCATGTAGAACACAATAGCACATCCCAACTGGCATGCTAATAGGTGACAATGAAATGAGGCAGAAAAAATGACAAAATGGCAGAAAATCTCAAAAGAAAGAAATGATTCAATAATAGGACTTTTAATGAACTCATTAATATTTATTAAGAGGAATTTTCCCCTTTCATTTAGCTTCAAATGTCTTCTTAAAACTATTTTCAAATATTAAGACTACATTAGGAAAATAAGCTGAATACAAAAATGTGAAGAATGAATACAATGCAATTTTCAAGAAAAGCATGCTTTTAGAAGAAGCATCTATATACCAAAGACCATTTATAGACATTATCATGTTATCTACTGTTAAAAAAATGAAGTAATTCATATATGACGTTTTTATTTAAATTGCTAACAGAGCATACTAAAGCTCAGTACCACATGGAATTGAGGTTTAAAAAGATAATATCAGAAGAAAATGAATTTTTAAAAATTTAACAAATTTCAATACATATATCTATACATATTATTATGGAAGATAAGTGGATATTTTATATTTGGCTCTATTGAATTCTATTCAGCAAACATATTAAGTACTTTCTATGTAAGATTTATTGTGTTAGTATTAGTTACTAGAGACAGGAAAAGAAAAAAGAAAACAGTTCCTAAGTTTGACTAATTCATCTTGTTATTTTTATTCTGATAAAAGAGAACAAAGTAAACCTTGCTATACAAAAAGTTGAAATTAATAATTTCAATGTTTTATTGATTGAAAATCAATAATAATAATTCATTTTATAATGAAAATTTAACAGGAAATCATAAGTTACTATCTGTATGGTTTGCTGTTCTTTTAAAGTATATAATTAATTCAATACATTACTTTCAAGGCTATCTTGTTCGTGTTTCCTTCCAAATGTCCTTCTGTTCAAAGCTAGCCTCCCAACTTTCCAATTCATTCCATTCAACAATTGTTGAGTACTACTTTAGTCTCAAATTGACTATAACAAATGACAGTTTCATGGTTCAGCTTAATTCATTCTATACCGGGTCATATGATTTTCCTGTTTTTTCCCTGACACTTTCATTTTTATTATTGCCTATAGCATAATAATATTCCATTATTTTTATATATCCTATCCAGAGGCATCTAGATTGCTCAGAGGTTTGAGCATTGTACCTGGAGTCAGGAAGAGGTGAGTTTCGCTGTGGCCTAGCCATGTTTTAGCTGGGGGATCTTGGGCAAGTCACTTAATCTCTGTGCCTTTGGAGTGGAAAATTGCAAATCATTCCCATCGTCTTTGCCAAGAAAATCCCACTGGTGTGATATAGTCTCACAAAGAATCAGACAGAACTGAACAGTAATGACAACAAAGATGTGTAGATCAGCTTTTCCCACTATTGATCACCCTCTTTTTTCATATATTTGCTTTTCTTTAGATTTTCATTACATTATATTCTCCCCATTCTCCTCCTTTCTAACCGACTACTCCTATTTTTCCATTGTTTGGTCTTCATCCAGGTTTTATCTATAAACTGCTAACCATGTCTGTCTCACAAGGATCTCTCCCAGGCCTTCTTCTGTTCTCTCTCCATAGGATTTCACTTAGTTATCTCATTACCTTCTATGGATTCAATTAGCATCTCTATGCTGATGATTCATAATTGTACTTATATAGTCCTAAACTCTCTGCTTATTGAACATCTCAAATTGGATGCCCCATAGACATCATAAACTCAATATATCCAATATAGAATTAATATTTTCCCTTCTAAAGCCTACCTTCTTCTTAACTTTTCTGTTATTATGGAGAAAACCACCATTTTTTCCCAGTCATCCAGGCTTGCAACCTAGATGTCATTTTCAATTTCCCACTCTCTTGTACCCTCCCTCACCAATCTGTTGCTAAAACCTATTGATTTTAAAAATCTTCTCTCTTCCTGTCCCTCTGTTATTGCCTAATGCAGGTTCTTATCACCACACACCCAGACTGCTGAAATAGTCGACTATTAGGTCTCTCTCTACTCTAGTCCATTCTCAACCAGTCTTCCTAAGGGAACAGTACTGACCAGGCTATCCTACTATTCAATAACCTGCAATGGCTGCCCATCAACCCAAAGATAAAATATAAAATCCTCTGTTGAATATTCAAAGCCATACGCAATCTGTTCCAATTTCCCTGCCTCTTATACACATGCATATCCAATAGACATTTGCCTTTTTGGTGTTCTTCCCAGAAGACACTCCATCATCTTCCAATACCACATTTCCCCTGGATATTCCTACAGTTAGAGTGTTTTTTCCTTCCTCATTTCCATCTTCTAGATTTCCTTTCTCTCTTCAATTTCTGATAAAACAATCTCTACAAGAAGCTTAGGTGGTGCAATGGAAATCAGGAGAACCTACGTCCAAATCTGGCCTCAGAAACTTGCTGTCACAATTTTCACATGATGAAATTAAAACTATTTCTAGTCCTATGAAAAGGTGCTCCAAATCACTATTGATCAGAGAAATGCAAGTTAAGACAACTCTGAGGTACCAGTACACACCTGTCAGATTGGTTAAGATGACAGGAAAAGATAATGACGAATGTTGGAGGGGATGTGGGAAAGCTGGGACACTCATGCATTGTTGGTGGAACTGTGAACGGATCCAACCATTCTGGAGAGTAATTTAGAGCTATGCTCAGAAAGCTATCAAACTGTGCATACCCTTTGATCCAGCAGTGTTTCTATTGGGCTTATATCCCAAAGAGATCTTAAAGGAAGGAAAGAGACCTACATGTGCAAGAATGTTTGTGGCAGCCCTTTTTGTAGTGGCTAGAAACTGGAAATTGAAAAGATGCCCATCAATTAGAGAATGGCTGAATAAATTATGGTATGTGAATGTTATGGAATATTATTGTTCTGTAAGAAACGACCAGCAGGACAATTTCAGAGAGGCCTGGAGAGACTTGCATGAACTGATGCTGAGTGAAATGAGCAGAACCAGGAGATCATTATACATGGCAACAACAATATTACATGACGATCAATTCTGATGGACATGGCTCTCTTCAACAATGAAATGTTTCAAACCACTTCCAACTGTTCAGTGAAGAAAGCCATATACACCCAGAGAGAGGTGTGTGAAATGTGGACCACAACATATCATTTCCATGATCTCTATTGATGTTTGCTTGCATTGTGTTTCCTTTCTCAGATTTTTTTCTTGTAGATCCAACTTTTCTTGTACAGCAAGATAAGTATGGAAATATGTATACACATATTCGATTTGTCAAGTATTTTAACATAATTAACATGTAGTAGACTTCCTGCCATCTAGGGGAGGGGTGGGAACTAAGGAGAAAAATTTTGTAACAGAAAGCTTTGCAAGAGTCAATGTTGAAAAATTACCCATACATATTTTTTGCAAATAAAAAACTTCAATAAAATAAAAAAGGAAACTTTCTGTCTATGTGATCCTGGGCAAATGACTTAACCATGTTTTCCTCAGTTTTTAATCTGTAAAAATGATCTGGATAAGGAAACGGCAAACCACTTCAGTGTCTTTGTCAAGAAAACCACAAAAGAGTTCATGAAGAGACAGACACAATTGCAAATGACTAATCAACAGGAAGTCTTTCCCAATCCTTCTCAATTCTAGCACTTTCTGTGTTTTGATTATTTTCACTTTATCAATTTATCTTTCATGTATCCTAATAATTACTTAAGACTTTCTTTTTCCTTTGTTTTTATCCCTAGTGCACAGCACTGTGACTGGCATATAATAAGGGCTTAATAAATGTATAATAACTGAATGACTCAACTGGTGAATCTCTAAACGGGCAGGAGAGCAAACCTGCATTCTACCTTTGCAGACTCCAGATTTTTTCAGACAGATCAGCATCAATGCCCTGAGGAGCAATGAATGAACTTCAAGAGTGGCCTTTGTGACTCAATCAAGCAGTAGCTGAGATAAAGTCTCACCTGATAGTTATCATGCAGCTGGATGTGAATTTGGTGAGAAGCATATTATGCAGAAACTAGCCCACGTTTATGCCCATTCTACTCAAAGACTGTAATGGGACAGAAAAAGTTCCTAAGGTATTGGGGAAAATGTTGATGTTTTTTGTTATTGGTATATCTCTGAAGTAAATATAACTTTGTAAAAGCTAATTGCTATTATGTGATTAAACAGAAATGGGGTACCAGTCAGTCACTGGTGGCTAATAGTGAAGGCATGCTGCTGTGGTGTAGGGGTCTTTTGCCAATGGCATCAAAGAAGACAAATTCCTAATATTCTGAAGGGATCACCTAGAATCCTGAAAGGAAAATTTATCAGTCCCCATTCTGAGAAAGTGAGGTTAAAAAAAAATCCTTGCTTTATGCAGCATAAGCATCCAAGAAATTAAATGAATGGATATATGATTAATCCATAACAATAAATTATAAGCTAATAAGCTAGCTCCCTTTCTCTTGGTGATCTTCTTTTTGTAGATGATAATATTTTTTTAAAAGCAAGTGGCTTTTATACAATTTTGATCAAGAAGTATATCAAAATCACATTTGAATAGATATTTTTGAAAGAATGTTGTTTCTATAATTAGCAAATGGAAATAAATGACAGATTAAATCTAAGCATTTATAGACAGTGTTTCTAAAACATATGATTTGACTTATATTCTAAATAAAATTATCCTCTTGACTAGGAAGAAAGGATTTTTTCTTTATATTTATATTAGAGAAGGTGATTTCCCTGTAGAAAATTCTCTTTGATTATTAAAAAAATTCAGCTTTTAACCTATTCTAGACTTTATTTAAACAGAAATCAGTAAGTTATTACTCTTTTAAAAAGTTTCCCTGGACAATCAAAAACAGATGGCTTAAAAGGGTTCTTCTGAAACACCTGAAATTTCAGCCTCATATGCCTGAAGGTGACAGAAATCACAGAATAATATAATATTAGGATTTAAATGAATCTTAGAAGCAATCTAATTCAATCCATATCTAAAGTTTGAATTATTTCTTCAAGTTATTGACTAATCTACTAAAATTACTGGCCAGCAGTCAAATAGTATTTAAGAATGCATAGAATGATAAATTTGATATATCAATACTGCTGAAATACAAGACCTGGATATTTAATTCTCCAGGAAAAATATGTTTCCCATATACTTACTCATATTTGAATGAAAGTTGAAAATCCAGAGTCATTTTCTAAATAATTTTGTAAACATATATTAATATATGGCATATAAATGATACATCACTTATAAATGTTGACCTCATATATTTCATTAGGGTTTTTGGTGATTGTTGTTGAATATAAGGCAAGATACATATTTAGAAATCCTGTCCCATGGAACTGCTAGCTATTCCCCCAAAATGATATGCCATCTCTGTACAATTGCTCCATGCCTAGAATGCACTTACTCCTCAATTCTGCCTATCTGAATACTTTCTTTAAGGTTCAGCTCAGATTCTTTCTCTTATCAATGAAAATTTTCCTAATCCCCTAAGTTATTAGTGCTTTCTCCCTCCTGAAATCACTTCCTATTTAAAAATCTGTATATATATATCTATGCATCACAATGTTTGGACAAGACATTTCAGCATCTGGAATGGAATTAAAAATAAGCATATAGAAAGCTTGGCATGTGATGCAGCAAAGTTAGGTTATCCCCAGAACATTTAAAGTAGAAATAAAAGAGAATAATAAAAAATGAGAAATAGAAAAAAACTGTCACATTCTTCATAGTGAATTATTTTTTATAATAAAAGTGGAGCTACCACATTTGGATTCTAACCATTCCTCAGTATCCTACAAGAAGAAAAGACACTAAAATAACAAAGAAAAGTGAAGTCAAATACACACAGAGGAGGTCCTTCTTGGGACAACATATTCCAATTGGCTTATTTCAGTACCTGCAGTGCCATCATCATAAAGTTGTTTATTTTTTTTTCTTTTTTTCCAGGTATTTGTTTCCTGCTAAAAATATTTTTCCCAGGGAGATAAATTAAACCTTCTTAGTTCTTAATATCTTGTGGTGAATTATTTGCTCAGATACAATCCAATGTGAGTATATCTGGAAGCTAAAGGCACTTAGGAGAAAATAATAGAAAGAAAGAGAAATATATCCAGAATATGATATTCTCTCTCTCCCTAGTCAGGGAGAGAAAGGGGTTTAGAAACAGACTGTTCCTACCATCAAAGGAGTGTTAAGAAAAAGGATTGTCAAAGATAGAAAAGGGACCCTGAAGGTATAGTGGGATTTTCCCCAAAACAGTCTTTGAAAACTGAAAATTAGTTATGTAACAACAACAAAATTAACCAAGTTCATTGATAGCCAGTTGATAAGAAAGGAGCTTAAATTCCAATACGGTAAGAAAACATATCCAGAGGAGTTAGAAAGAAAGCAGAAAAGATGCAGTACCAGTATGATTTGGAAAGGGCCTGTAAGAGGTATGGAATACTTCTTTGACCAAGATAAGGTGAAGCTCACCCATCAAAGATGGGTCTTTGATGGGTGAGCTTTTACCTTATCTTTCCTTCTAAGGGCAAGAAAAACTTTTTTCATTCAATTCAATTCAGTAAATATTAATAAGTGCCAGGCTTTGTGCTAAGGCAGAGAACACTAAAAGAATCAAAATATCATGCCTTCCCTCAAGATACTTACAATGTTCTGCAAAAGAAAACATGGAAACAAATATATTTAGCTTGTTTATGCCTGTAACCTTAGGGCTTATCATAATGTCAGGCACATAGCAAATTCTTTAAAAAATTGTTATTGAAAATTTTTATAAATAATTTTTCTTCATTTTATTCATTCATTCATCTTTTATTTGGACCCAAATTTGATGGTTATAATTATACACAATTCAGTTTTTTTTCCATTTACATTGTCTCTCTGTGGTACTTTATTCATCTTTCTTGGCTTGCTTATGTAAGATACTATATTATATAAAAATAAATAATAAATATTATACAAAATTAAATAAATAATAAATATGTAACTAAATGAGGTAAGTAAAATTTGTACAGTTGAATCTTCAAATTTCCTGAGGAACATTTGTGTTTGGTTTTATTTAGTTTTATTCAGGTTTATAAATCAATTGTTTGTCTTTTCTTCTGCTACACTGTCAATGTTGGGTTTGGTTTTTTCAACAGAATGCACTTATACAGCATTTAAATCATTCTTAACTGTTCTAGCCATTCATTATACAGTCAAATAACAGAAACTTACTACAGTGTTTAGCTTTCTGTAGTAAATTAGTATGGCCAAAAAGTTGCCTAAGGGATGGGCCATTAATCCAAGTTTATTCACCCATTGTTTCCGCACAAAGAATTATGAGAAAATATTGAATTATTATAGGACAAGATTTAGGTATTTTGTAATGCATTGGTTTTTTTTGTTTTTTGTTTTTGGTTTTTTGTTTGGTTTTGTTTTGTTTTGTTTTTGTGTGTGTGTGTATCCTTTTAAGTATTTATTTGTTACTAAGAACCGGAAAGTATTATGCAAATCTCATAGGTACATGTAATGCAGCAAACACTACAAGATGTCTACAATGTTAAACAGCCATGCCATTTACTTCCAGAAATGTGCTCATTTTAAAAAGATCACAGATATCAACCCTTTTTGAGGCAAACATTCTTTCTGTGGGACATTAAGTTTAGAAACAATTTCATTTATTCTCTCATGAAACAAATGCAACATCTTTGTTTTTCTGTTCTGAAAAATGACAGTCTTTGTAATTCAATATTCATTTTCATTGAAAAACATTTCTAACTCTCCTTCAAAGAGGAGCTAAGCTTATTAATTTGTTCTTTAACTAGAAGACAAAATACGTGACTCTTGGTATATAGGATACAAAATCCTGGAGGACCGAGAAGATTTAATCAAGTATTGTAAGTGAAAGTAAAAAGGAAATGAGCAAGAAATTAGAAGAATGTGACTGGAGTTCCCAAGCTTTTCCATAGCTATGTCTTATTGTTCACCTAAAAACGAAGTTACAAGGCAAAGCAATAACACAAAACACCTTCCTGAGACACATGCCAAAACACTGACTTTTCTTTTTTAATGCCACTTTAATTTCTGGTAAAACTCCAAAGCAAAGGTTTATATTTCATGATATTGTCAACTTTGCATAAAACGACTAGTACTACTCACGACTTATACTGCCTCTGGGAGACTATTGATTTTTTTCTCCTCATAAATCTGAAAAATGCTCTCTGCTTTCCCAATGGACCCATTATATTTATTGGTGTCTATCCTAAAACAACAGTTCAAGGTTATAGCTATAAAAACATTTGGGGCTTTAATTCACCACAAAAAGTTGACAGAAGGCCACAGAAGATTACAGGGCTCGTTCAGTGCTCATAGTCTGGCCAAGCGGCAGCGTCACAAATACCATCTCTTCACTATGTGGCAAGGATGTGGAAAAGTTGCTGTGTATGCTCATCCCAAGCCATTTTTCTGCACGTCCCTAACATAAACACCCTGTGGGTGTTCATTGGGCAGCTATTGGCTGCATCCATCATTCCTCCTCATGAGCAGGCACAAATGAAGATGAGATGAGGGCCACTGAAAGGTGATGACTGTGTTTCTAAGCTACAAATATTAATTAAGTGATACAAGTGACCTCTTTTCCTTCTGGAACTCAGCAGAAATGAGTTTATAAAATTTCTTTTTTGGAAGCTGGCGATTTTAAGAGTCTTTCTCACTGTGAATACTATGGTATAGGAATAATAGTTAGAAATTTTATGAGAGAAAGGAACTAATCTTAGTTTTGCATTTTCTTACTCCCTTTTTTTGGCCCACTGACCTTTGCCCAGCAAGATGAATATTTCTTAATTAAAATTGTTGTCTAAACCTAAGAGTAAAATCTTCACTGTTATTTAAATTTATTTATTAATCTAAGTTGGTGTGATGTGCAGAGACACTTTGCTACATATATTAAGCAGCATTTCATTTTTCTAGATTGGATTGAAAAACAAAACAAAACAAAACAAAAAAACAAAAAAAAAACCCCAAAAAACCGAACAACGTAGATATTAGTAAGTCAAGTAATTTGCCCCTAAGAGCATACTACATACTAGGCTACACTGAAAAAGGGTAATTTATTTGCTTTGTTTTATTGTTTTGTTTTTTTCTATTTCATCAGTATAAGAAATTCTGTCTGCTAAAGCAAATCTGCTGTTGTTTTACTAACCCAAATCACAAAACTAGTAAGAGGGAGAAGAGACATTTGAACTAAAGTCATTTTATCTCTGAAACTAATTCTTTACCTACTGAGTCATAATAATACTTCTTGAAAATGGAGTTGAGATATTAAAATAAAGAATGCAATCTGTGTATAAACTTCTGGGTCTAATTATAATTAGTTTTTTAAAAACACCTTTTTGAGACTGAATATAAGACTATAATTTGTAAATATTCTTGATTGGAATATTCTCCTTCAGTCTCTCCCTTATCTCTGAGTTTCTCTCATCTTTCCACATGATGAAAAATATTTTAACCAGTTCTGTTAAAAATCCCCTTAGTTATAGGGCAGCTATGACTGCACACCATCATGCTACTCATTTGGTACCTGCCATTTCATTCAGTTCAATTTAATTCAGTTCACTTCAACTCAAATCTGTTCAATAAACTTTTATCAAGTGCTTGTTAAGTTCCTACTATGTGCAAGAAACTGTGAATAGCACTAAGGGCACAAAGACAATCCTGATTCAAAAGCAGTTTGCTTTCCAGTAGGCACATATATGAACACAAATAAATATGATACACAACAGGGAATAAAGGGATCAAAGAAGAGCTTACAGAGCCTGAGAGATAGTTGTAGGTAAAAAAGAGGATGAATAGGTTCCATATCCAAATCTCTATCTGCTATAGCATCCTTTTGTTCTGTAACGCTGGATCTGGAACCTGGATATGTAGATAAAGTTGTCCAGAAAATAGGTGAAAATCTTGTTTCAGTCACATTCTCTGTCTCAATGTCCTCATCTATAAAATGGAAATAATCAAAGTATCGAACTCATAGCATTGTTTTAAGAACCAACGATATGTTTAAATTGATTTGCTAAGTTATATAGCATTATATAAGTGTTCACAATTATTATTATATTAGGAAGAGTTAAGCATTGAAGGAAAATTTAGCAAAGTAGATAGAAGGAAGGCATTCCACACATGTGGAATAATTTGTTCAAGTGAAAGAGGCAGGAGATGGCTCTCAAATTCAGGGAACTGTAGGTAGTTCAGTTTGACTCTTCAGAGTGAAATAAAACTGGAAAGATATGTTGAAATATGCAGTCCTAAGTGTCATGTTAAAAGCCAAGGGAAAGCTATGTAGGGTTTTTAAAGAGAATGACATGATCATATCTGTGCTTTGGGAAAATTATTTTGATTACTATATAGAAGATTGGCTGATATGGGAAGAGACTGGTGACATGGTAATCAATTAGGAAGCTATGCAAAATAGTCCATGTGACAGGTTATGAGGTTTAAATTGGGATCATGGATGAATGAATGGAGAGAAGAGGAATGGTGTGAGGATGTTATGATGATAGAAGTATAAGGATTCAGCAAGTGATTGAAAAGGGGAAGAAGAAAAAAATCAAAGCTGACACTGGTGTTAAAGAACTTGGGAGACAAATGTGCAAACTGGAAATTGAGTGGATGCCCATCAGTTGGAGAATGGATGAATAAATTATGGTATATGAATGTTATGAAATATTATTGTTCTATAAGAAAGGATCAGCAGAATGACTTCAGAGAGGCCTAGAGAGACTTACATGAACTGATGCTAAGTGAAATGAGCAGAATCAGGAGATCATTATACATGGCAACAACAATACGATGATCAATTCTGATGGACTTGGTTTTCTTCAACTATGAAATGATTCAAACCAGTTCCAACAGAATTGTGATGGAGTGAGCCATCTGCACCTGGAGAGAAGACTGTGGGAACTGAATGTAGTTCACAGCATAGCACTGTCACTTTTTTATTGTTGTTTGCTTGCTTTTTTGTTTTCTTTCTCATATTTTTCCTTTCTGATCTGATTTTTCTTATGCAGCACAGTAATTGTGGAAATACATGTAGAAGAATTGCACATGTTAACATATTGGATTACTTGCCATCTAGGGGAGGAGGTATAGGGAAGTGAGGGAGAAAATTAGAACACAAGGTTTTGCAAGGATGAATGTTGAAAATTTTCTATGAATATTTTAAAGCTTTTTTTTCAAAACATATGCACAGATAATTTTTCAACATTGATCCTGCATAGTCTTATGTTTCAGATTTTCCCCTCCTTCCTCCCACTCCTTCCCCTAAATGGCAAGCAATACAATATATGTTATACATGTTAAAATACATGTTAAATCCAATATGTGTAAACATTTTTATACAATTCTCTTGCTGCACAAAAAAAAATCAGATCAAAAAGGAAGGAAAATGAGTAAGAAAACAAAATGAAAGTGAACAACATCAAACTGAATAAGAATGCTATGTTGTAATCCACATTCAGTTCCCACAGTCCTCCCTCTGGGTGTAGATGGCTCTCTTCATCACAAGATCATTGAAAATGGAATCAATCATCTCATTGTTGGAAAGAGTCACATTCATCAGAATTGATCGTCCTATAATATTGATGTTGCCATGTACAATGATCTCCTGGTTCTGCTCATTTCACTTAGTATCAGTTCATGTAAGTCTCTCTAAAATCATCATCCATATAGTTTCTTATAGAATAATAATATTCCATGACATTCATATATCAAAACTTATTCATCCATTCTCCAATTGATGGGCATTCACTCACTTTTCCAGTTTCTTGTAACTATGAAAAGGGCTGACATAAACATTCTTGCACATGTGGGTCCCTTTCCTTCCTTTAAG
Organism: Myrmecobius fasciatus; assembly: GCA_023553655.1. Lineage (NCBI taxonomy): Eukaryota > Metazoa > Chordata > Mammalia > Dasyuromorphia > Myrmecobiidae > Myrmecobius > Myrmecobius fasciatus. The sequence continues at coordinate 370,771 of JAJPUD010000021.1, read as the reverse complement.
ATCTCTTTGGGATATAAGCCCAATAGAAACACTGCTGGGTCATAGGGTATACACAGTTTGATAACTTTTTGAGCATAGTTTCAAATTGCTCTCCAGAATGGTTGGATCCATTCACAGTTCCACCAACAATGTATCAGTGTCCCAGTTTTCTCACATCTCCTCCAACATTCGTCATTATCTTTTCCTGTCATCTTAACCAATCTGATAGGTGTGAAGTGATATATCAGAGTTGTCTTAATTTTCATTTCTCTGATCAGTAGTGATTTGGAGCACCTTTTCATATGACTAGAAATAGTTTCAATTTCTTCATCTGAAAATTGTCCTTTCATATACTTTGACAATTTATAAGTTGGGGAATGGCTTGAATTCATATAAACTTGAGTCAATTCTCTATATATTTTAGAAATGAAGCCTTTATCGCTTTTATCAAAACCTTAAATATAAAAATGTTTTCTCAAATTATTTATGCATATTTTTGAAAGTAAAAAGTTTTAATTAAAAAAAAAACTTGGGTGACCAAAAGAGGGAAATTCAGGAAAGTTTAGTTGAGGAAATAATGAGCACAAACTTAGACATTTTGAATTTAAGAGGCTAACTGATTATACAGATGAAAATGTCCAACAGATAACTGGAGAAGTCAGACTATAGTTCTAGAAAGCAATAATGGCTGAATCTTTTAGATTAATAGTTATTTGCACAAAGTGATCATTCATGAACATATGTGGTATTATATTTGGAGCAGGGCACTATATTTCAGGGTAAAAAAAAACAAGATCAAGAGCACCCAGAGAAGGATAGACCAATATGTTGAAGGCTCTAATGATTAAAGCATATAAGGCTCAATAAAGGAAGAAGAAATATTTAACCTGGAGAAAAGAAAACTGGAAAATTATAAAAATGATAGGTGTCATTACATATTTGAAATACTGCTGAATATGAGAGATTAAGTTCATTCAGTTGGCCTCAGAAGGAAGAAGTAGAAGAAATAGGCAAAAACTTGAAAAGTCTAATTTAGACTTCATAAAATGCAAATTTCTATAATAATTTAAACTATCCCAAAGTTAATGGTTTGCTTCAGAAAATAGTGAGCTCTACTTCACTGCGTTATTTAAGAAAATCTGGGATAGTAACCCTGGGATAGTAACTCATTGTCCAAGGGATTTTTATTAAGTAGTCATTGGATTATTCCTTTCTATTATTCATTTCTAACTCTCAGATATTTTGTGACTCAGTAAATCCCATGAGAATGTAAATAAGTTATACTATAAAGCAAAGGAAGAAAAGAAATCCAGGAAAGATCTTTAGACACCAAAATAAGGGATGGTGATCTACCCAAGGAGACTAAGAAGGAATGGATAGAAAGATTGGAGAACAAGGAGAGAATAATGATATAGTATTCTAAAGAAAGGACTGATCATGCACAAGAATAGATAGTCAGCTATTTCAAAAGATGAAGATGGATCATATCTGTATCCTCTCTCCTAAATAGTATGTTTTGAAAAAGAATAGTAGCATAATTGGAAGGAAAATATATTGCCTGATGACAATAATAACAAGATTACTTTTTCATGGAAATATTTTTCATTTTTAAAAGTTTCTATATTGGATCTTTACCCATAATTTAATATTCTGCATTACTGAAATTGTTAGATATGATAAGAAAGAGTGGATCTTACTTAAAAAGGGGAGGGTAGTTATATAAGTCTTCTTTCAAACTGAAAAAAAATGCTCTATAATAGAAGCAAATTTGAATTGGCACTGCTACTCCTAAAGTAACTGAGAACAAACAATTTTCCCCAAGTGTGAAGCAGGAGGTTACATCTGTCTAAAGTTATTAACCAATGGATTTTAAGCTCATCAAGGATATTGACTATTTTCATGTTATTTCTCTTGACCAGAAGAGAAACCTAAATGCTGATTTATAAAGAAGCCCTCCTAAATGTTCATTCTCATCAACAGAGTTTGCATTGCTCTATGATTTCCTCCTATGAAGCTAACCATATGTATGGTGGTGGCTACTACAGAGGCATAGGCAGCTCCTGGCTTTTTTGGTCCCATACAGAGAACAATTTGGAACTATGCCCAAAGAGCTATAAAACTATGCATACCTTGGACCCAGCAGTGCCATTACTGGGTCTATATGCCATGGAAATCTTAAAGGAGGGAAAAGAACACATGAGCAAAAACGTTTGTAGCAACTCTTTTTGTAGAAATAAAGAATTGGAAAATGAGTGGATGTCCATCAATTGCGGAATAGCTGAATAAGCTGTGCTATATGAATGTAATGGAACATTACTGTTCTATAAAAATGATGAACAAGCTGATTTTAGAAAGGCCTAGAAATATATACATGAACTGATGTTGAGTGAAACAAGCAGAACTAGGAATACACTGTACACAATAACAGCAAGAACATGAGATGATCTACTATGAAAGACTTGGTTCTTTTCAGTGGTTCAGTGATCCAAAGCAATCCCAATAGACTTTGGACAGAAAATGACATCTGCATCCAGAAAAAGAACTAAGGAGATTGAGTGTAAATCAACACATGCTATGTTCACTTCTTTCTTCTGGTTCTTTTTTTTAATTTCTTGCATGGTTTTTCCCTTTTGCTCTGATTTTCCTCTCCCAACATGATTTATAAAGTAATGTGTATATATTCGATTTGTCAAGTATTTTAACATAATTAACATGTAGTGGATATCCTGTGATCTAGGGGAGGGGTGGGGAGTAGGGGGGAAAATTTGTAACAGAAAGCTATGTAAGGGTTAATGTTGAAGAATTACCCATACATATGTTTTGCAAATAAAATAAAAAAATAAAAATAAAAAATAAAAGTAATGTGTATTAAAAATAATTAAATTTACTAGAAAAATGCCAAAATAAAACTTACAACTCCTCTTTAAACATGTCTTTGTTTCTTCCTATTGGTATTATCCATTATTCTGTCTTTCTCTATGCTACAACTTTACCCACTATTACCTCAGGAGGGAATGACCTGCTATAAGACAATTCTCATTTTAGCACAAGAGTACCTTAAAGTTGGGCACCAATATAGGAATGATTTATCATATGAACTATCCTAATACAAAACCACTAACATTGTGGTAATTACCACTTTGACATACAACCAGCCAATATATGAAGGACCTGTGATTTTTGTGGGCAGGAGAACTTCAAATGCAGAAACTCCTTCTACTGGTGCAGATCACAGGTTATCTATAATTTATTATAATTCAACTCAGATATTTCTAATGCAAAGCCCAGAATTTTATCCACTATGCCACACAAACTGCCTTATGTAGCCAGTTAAAAGACAAAAATAAGAAGAAAAGAGAAGTTATACCTAGCATTATCCAAGTAAGGAAAAAAGATAGCATGCAAACTCCTATCAGTTTTATTTTTGCCCATTATGATATAGCAGCATATAGATAACAAACAAGGTATGGAAACCTCATAAATATTAAATAATAGAAATGATTATGACAATAGTAAGGATGACATTGACATGAATTAAAATATTTTAACAGTACTATGGCTGAAATTACAACAGTAAATGGATAGGGCAAACTAATTTTTCACATGACTTTTTAAACTTCATGGTGTACTACTAATAACAATGCTTAATAAATATTCATGAATATCAGATACACAGGGTATTCACATGTCATCATATCACAAATAATACTACAAGAAAATTACTAATAAAATGAATACTTTAAAAACTTGTGCTATTTGGATTTTATTACTAAATCAAAATTCTAATTTCTAATTTAAAATATATTTTAAGATCTTAATATGACATTCTAAAATCTGTTTTCCACCAAAAATAGGTTGCACTAAAATATATATATATTAATGCTGAATCACCGAGGATCATGCTGTCACATACTTTATACATATCCCTCCACATATAATATTATTCTTTTTAAATAATAGCATTCTTTCTTAAATTTTAGGATTGTATTATATAGATGAATATCAATTGTTTCCTCCTTGGCTGCCAATTTCTTACAATTAAGCACAGTCAGGACCTTGAACATCAGAAAAATGTTTTTTAAAAAAGACATTTTTAAAAGAAAAAAAGTTAACACGAAATACTTAGGAATTTGTTCTAAAAAAAGTCGTAACCCTATTAATCTTTGGAAATATGACTCCAGGAAGAGAAAGATAGATTATAAAGATATGCTTATGCATATATACAAATGCAATACAAATATGTAGGGGCATGTATATATGTGTGTATGTTTTCTCCCTCTCTCCTTCTCCTCCCCCACCTCTCTGTGTGTCTCTGTTTCTGTCTCTCTCTGTAATGCCTCTGTGATTTCTGCAGCTTAGAGAGCTCGTGGTATGAGAACTTCGACATCAGCACTAAATATAATTCCTAAAGAATTTCCAAAGGCACATAGATTTTGTGATTTGACCAGGGTCATACAGCTACTATTCCTCAGAAGCAGAATTTGATATTACTGACTAAAAGCATGGGGACATTATATCATATTAACTCAAAGTATATATACTTATATGATGATAAATAGATATAGATAACATAGTACCATTATTTTAGCATGAGAGTCCTTCTAATCACATATGCTACACTTAAAATACTTAATCATCAATTATTTTGGATTTCAGGGTATTAGAATGCCTTATTTTTGATCCTTAACATGATATTTATGATACTCTTCTAGCTTTCCTTGTTGCTCTAAGTGGAAACTTAAATGTAACAGTCATGGATATTAGTTTTAATAGCATATAGTTGCTGAACTATAATTTTATTTTTTAAATTGTATTTTCAGCTTTATAAAAATTATTTTTCCCAAAAGTTGAAATTCTGTGCCTTCGGAAAAGAAACAAAATAGTTGGCATTAAGTGATTTTTCTCCTTTTTTTGGTGTTAATATATTCAAAGTTTTTACTGTTTTGTCTAGTATATTTTACTCACTTATTCAGTAATTTGAGGTGAGATATATCAATAAGCATCTAGCTATGTATTTACATTTTTATATTTGCCTTTGCTTCTTTTCCTTTTCATTACATTTATGATAGTTAAAATTCTAATCATATATATATCATATAATAAATTAACATTAAAAAATAAATCTTATTTTATAACACTGCAATTGTTCTGCTAATCAGCCATCTCTAAACCATTCCATATATCTTTAAACATCATTTTGTTGCCTGTTAAACACAATCACCAAGGAATGATTGCTCATATTAAGCAAAATTTCTTCAACAATATATTGTAATAGTCAATAGGTAAAACAGATACCAAGGGAAATCCTGAGTAATCATACTTTCATTATTTTATGCAATCATAAACATCAAATACCTCAGAACCAATAAGAGGAAAATAAAATTAACTAAACATTCTCACACTAGTTTATTTTTAAATAACATTTTAAATAAAATTATTAATGTTTTAAAATTTATATATTATGTATACATCCATAGTCATTCACTTATAAATAACACTTCTTTAAAAGTATGTATTTCTTCATCTGAACATGATTAGCATTACAGGAATGTGCAACCATAAATAAGTTTAAATTATTTAAGTATTTCATTTTCTTTTCATCTTTCAAGAAAAAAAATAGAATCTAATATAAATATGTGGGACTATAATCAAGCAACCAATTCACAGACTTAGATTTGGAGTTTGATGGAATTAATAACAGTTTCTAAAACATGTATATATTTTAATGAAAATAAGTTCTTAACCTGATTCATTTTAAGGAAGTTTTTACTTTCTGGAATATGGAGATAATAGTTCTCTGCCCTGGCCAGATCTTAAATGAAATACTGAATTCAATTTTAGTCATTATAGATGAGAAAGTTATTGATAAATCAGAGAGCATGCAAAGGAGCGCTACTGGCATGGTAAAAGACTTCAGGTTAATACCATAAGTGGACTGGTTGAAAAAACTTAAGATGTTTGTTCTACAAAAGAGAAGACTCAGGATGGAGAGTAGGAGATATTCATGATTGTTATTTCCATTGCCTAAAAGACTATTTCCCCACCCCCAAAAAACTTGTCCTATTTGGCCCCCCAAAAACAGGAATGGAAACAATACCTATATATTACAGAAAGAGATCAAGTCTTGACATAAGGGGAAAATAACTTTTTGATACATTGTTGTTTTTGTTCATATCTGACTCTTCATGACCCCATTTAAGATTTTCTTGGCAAAGATGCTGGAATAGTTTGACGTTTCCTTTTTCATCTCATTTTTACAAATGAGCAAACTGAGGTAAACAAGATTAAGTGACTGGCCCAGGGTCACATAGCTTAGTAAGTGTCTAAGGCCAGATCTGAATGCAGGAAGGTGAGTCTTCTCGACTCCAGGCCCAAAACTCCATCCCCTGTGCCATCTGGCTGCCCTCTTGATAAGTAGCTATCCAAAAGGAGAATAGGTTGGCTTGGAAGGTGCTGTCTCCCACTCCAAATTACTAAAAGTTTTAAAATAAAAACCAGATGACCACTCACTAGCTAAGCTGTCATAGAGATATTTTCCTCTATCTGCAACTTTGATCAGATGATGCAAAGGGGTTCCAATTCTTAAATTCTGGGATCTTTGCAGTGATAATCTTTCTCCCTAGTAAATCATTCTTTTTTTCCCTTAATTTCAGAGTCCAAGTAGTTGTATGCCTGTAAAACTGTTCAAAATAACCAATAGCAATTACAAGGAATTCACAAAAGGTTTAAATTAGAGTAACAGATGTGTCATTATCGCCTTCTTCTATAGCATTTCCTACAACTTTTGTTCCATTTTTATTGCCACTGCCTTTGTACAGATGCTCTTTACCACCTATCCTTAAGTATTAGAATAGGTTCCCAATTCTTCTTCCCACTCCCACTTCCCACTTCCCACTGCTCTCTAAATCATCTATCATATCCCTATTAGAAATATTTCCTGTAGATAGTTCTGATCATTTAATACTTTGGTGAAAACTCAGTCTCCTCTTTGAGTCTGACACTCAAGACCCACAATCATTTGATGGCCTCCTCCCTTTCCAGTTATGTGATGTCACACCACCCTTTATTTCACACTTCTTATCTCCCTACACTTTATGTACCACCTAAATTCTATCATTCATCATCTTTCATAAAGTGCCCCAACACTTTCCCAACACTATGCTTTCAAACATATTATTCCTTATCCTTGGATATTCCTCATTTGAATGATGATGATAATAGTAATGTTAATAATAGCAGCTAGCATACATGTAATGTCAAAGTTTGCAAGGCACTTTAAAATTATCCCATTTTATCATCACAAGAATGCTGGGAGTTGAGTGCTATTAGTATTCCCATTTTAGAATAGGAAAACTGAGGCAGACCAAAGTTTAATCACTTGTCAAGGATCATATAATTAGTGTCTGAGTCCACAACTGAACTCATATTCTTGACTCCAAGTCCAGTGGTATAACCACTGTGCTACCTCTTTGCCTAATTCAGAACTTCAGGAATGATCTCTTCTCCCTGCTTATTGAATTTCCATCCACCAAATTCAGCTCAAGAATCATCTCTTCCAAGAAACTATCTCTGACTCCTTAGCATTTTCCCTCCTAAAATTGGATATTTTTCTATTCTTTCCCTATATGTTTATCATATATTGTTTTGTACTATGATATTGCTCATGTATTACATATACTCCATATTATGACTATTGACAAGAAAAAGTGAAGCAAGAAATGTTTTGTTGTTTTTGACACATATTTCCTGCATGCCATAGGCTTTTAATAAATATTTGCTGGACTGACTGTATATGAGAAGTACTTTTAGTAAAAATATACATTTTGAGAAAACTATGCAAATTCATTTTAAAGAAAAGAACATTTGAATTTTTCATTCTGTTTTGGGTGACAGTGACATGAGAATAAAAAACAAGTTCAAGGAAGAAAAAAACTAGCAAAATGGTTAAGAAAATGTAAGGATTAGTTTGTGAAGAAAGATTAAAATGTATTTAATTTGGATGCAAGGAGCAGCACAATCATAGCCTGTTGCTACCTAAAGAACCAAAATTTGAAGAGAGATGCTTGATTCTCTCCAGCATTGTATAATACACAGGATATTGAATGAGAAAGATGAAACCTAGGGTTCAATTTTCAGAGCTGCTACTACCTTTCCATATGATCTTAGGCAAATCACTTCACATTTCCCTGAATATTTGCTAATATTCAAATAATGATGACTCCCCCAAACTATTTCTCAGAGATGCTGACAGAATTAAAGGAAACTCTAAATATGAGTGTTATGAAAAGCTTAGAGTATAATACAAATAAAAAGCATTATCTAAACCCTTTTTAGTTCTTCCAAGAGCTTTACCAGCCTTAAAGCACTATGAAAATTCTAGTTGCTATCATCAACATCATCATCTTCATCTTCATCATCATTATCCTCATTCAAAGGAAAAACACTTCAAAGAACATCAGAGAGAATGACATGCACAATGATATAAAGGTTGGTAAAGTTTAGGGGCATGTATGGAGGATTTGAGATTATAAATCTGAATATTCATTTTTACATCTCAAAAGACATAAGCTCAAGGAATAATTGGCTTCCTTAATTTCAAGCTTATTTACATCATGGAAGCCATAGACAGCTTAGACTTGAAAGGGTCCCACATGTGCAAAAATATTTGTGGCAGCCCTTTTTGTAGGGTCAAGAAACTGGAACCTGAATGGATGACCATCAATTGGAGAATGGCTGATTAAATTATGGTATATGAATGTTATAGAATATTGTTGTTCGATAAGAAATGATCAGTAGGAGGATTTCAGAGAGGCCTGGAGAGACTTGCATGAACTGATGCTAAGTGAAATGAACAGAACCAGGAGATCATTATGTATGGCAATAACAAGATTATACATTGATCAATTCTGATGTGCCTGCCTCTTGTCAACAATGAGGTGATTCAGACTAGTTCTAATGGTCTTGTGATGAAGAAAGCACTCAGAGAGAGGACAGCAGGAACTGAATGTGGATCACAACATAGTATTTTCACACTTCTTGGTGTTGTTTGCTGGCATTTCATCTTCTTTCTTACTTTTTCTCTTTCTGATCTGATTTTTCTGAAGCAGCATGATATTTGTAGAGGTATGTGTAGAGGAATTGCACATGTTCAACATATATCAGATCACTTGCTGACTGGGGGACAGGGTGGGAGAAGGGAGGGAAAAATTAAAATACAGGGTTTTGTAGGGGTAAATGCTGAAAATTATCTATGTATATATTTTGAAAATAAAAAAAGCTTTAATTAAAAAAAGAAAGTTTATACTTGTTAGTTTCTGACCAAAGCAGCTAAGAGATTTAGTAGAACCACTTAGAAATTCCAAAATATCTAACGCATTTATTTTACAGATTTGAATGCACTTTATAAATTTTAGATGTGCAGGGAAGGTGGGGAACGTCAATCGTTCAAAATTTAATGAAATAAAGAATGTCCAAGGAAGTAGAAATTAAAATGAAGATTAGATTAAATGAATTGGTTAATTTCTCGGGTATAAAATGATTGTTTACATATCAGTAATGAGCAGTTTAGATAGATGATATGATTTTTCCCCAAATACTATTAAAAGGTCTTTTCTTGATATATATTACTGCTAGGTACCACAGGATCATAAGTTTAAAGATGGAAGGGCCCTAATGGATTACATAGTCCAATTCCTTAAATTTGCAGCTAATTGAATGAGTCCATCAAGAAGAAACTATTTGCCTTTTTATACAGATGGAAATAATCAGAATTCAAGCCCAAATTTCCTTATCTCTGTCCATCATAGCTTTCATCTAATCCCAAATTAATAATGACCATGGTGCAAATCAAATGAGTTTTTTATTAGTCTAGTAGATTTCAGCCTATTCAATGAATTAAAGAGTATTTTTTAAAAGACTAAAATTTCAATTCTGATATTGTGATTTTTTCTATATATTTTCCCAGTTCTGTAAAATTATCATTATCCTTAAAGTCTGAATGATTATAGAGGTTGCACAGGACAACCTCTCACCTACCTGAAGATTCATATTAAGTCTTCATATTTCGTCTTTTTCAAAGGAAACCTTAGTTGCTTCAAATGACTTTTATATAACATATGAATTCTAAATCTTTGTTCTCCTTTATATGCTTGTCATCTTATTTCACTAAGGGGGAGATGGAGATCATAAATGATTATATACAATCTCCATATTACATATAATCTCTAGATTATATATAAAGAATGTCCCATGCAAAAAATAAAGCAACCACCTTATTTCTTCATGCTAAATACATATCTCTAATAAAATGCACATGAAATTTGAAACAATTATCAGGGTACATCTGACAAGAAAATTAAAAGGTAGGGGATTAAAAGATAAGATTAAATTTAAAAATAATAATAAACATTTTAGCATTTAATATTATCTTTAATTTACTTTAAAACCAGTTAGATGTAATAGTACTTGTTTTATATAAATGATATGGGATATTAAAACATCTTTAAACCCTTAATGTGCCATGGATTGTAGTCACAAACAAAAACAAAAGCAGTCCTTAATTTTAAGAAGTTCTCCTTTAATTTGAGGAGACAACACCTAAATTAGGAAGGATGTATATTCATGTTCAGTACAGGTAGAAAGGATCAGGAAACTGTTAGGACTTAACAAAACCTAAATCTTAATTTTAAGGACAAAAGGAGAGTCAATATAAGCACTATTTTTTATGTAAAAAATGGAAAAAAGACAGAAAGACAGACTCTATCTTACTCCAGTTCCCAAATACTCAGTAGTGAAGGACAAATGCAATAGTGGATTTTTTTTTATCCCATTACTCTTTTCCCTCCTTTTTAAAAGAATCAGTTTTCTCACATTATTTTCTCTTCATTTTTTTTTTTGGGGGGGGGGTAAACAGCAAACAGGAATAGCAAAAGTTACTTGATTAGAATAGTTAAAGAGTTAAATGACTCTTTACTGAAAATAAATAGACCAACCTTAACATTAAATGTTCTGGTCAAAAATGAAGAGGCCTCCAGAGAAAGGGGGACTAGGTAAGAATGAGATGCAGGTGAGGTGGCTAAAGCCTGAACTCACAATTTGGAAATAGCCTGATTATTTATGCCATTTCCTCCAAATCCTCTTTCTGGGTGACAAAATATTTAACTAAATGAGGCAAAGGCATGCGAATAAACATTTGAGCTCAAAACAAAATAGCAAAATAGTGACAAAACTGTCACTGATATATTAGAAAGATATGATACTAGAAACCTAAAATTATTGTCAAACTCATAAGGAGCTCCACAGTTTTTCAGTCTGAGAAATAGAAAAGGCGATATAAAGGAAGGAAAAATAGAAGAGGGAAAGGAGAGGACAGAGATAGCATATTCTCTAAGGGTAATTTCTATAGGCCAGTTTTACATGTCTGCCACTGTCTATGAAAACAATTGGATATCACAACTGAATATCACTTGCATTTTGAGTCATATGAGAAATATAAAAGTTTTAGTCAAAAGATCATATTTCTTGTATAACACATGATTTTTAATGGACACATTCCCAAATTAGCTCATAAATGTGTCACCTATTGATCTACCATATAAATTTGGAAGGTTAATATCCTCACTAATTCCAGGAAATACTTAGAAGGAACCTCAATTTACTCACTACTGGAAACTGAGTTTTGACTACATTTTATAAAGAAAAATGCTTGCTGTTAATGAGAAACTATAACAAGACAACATTGTTAGCACCTCAAAAGAATATTAGATCAAGAATCAGTGGCCCTTGGTTTTGAATACTGCTTCTGCCCATTTGTGGGACCCTGATCAAGTCATTTACCATCCATAAAAAGAGCAGAGAGAACAAGATAACTTCTAAGATCTTATCCTGCCCAATGATATCACAAAATATTACAGACTTTTAGATTTGGGAGAGTCCTCAACTAGTCTAACCCAAACTTGAAAAAAAAAAGTCCTCCCAACTAGGAAAGCTTTTTCTTGAAGTTCTCAAGTGAAAACTCCTAAGTGAGCCATTCAACTCATAGACAGCTTTGATTGTTGGGAAACTTTTCCTCACATCAAGATAAAATTTGCCCTTATGAAACTTTCACCCATTGCTCCTAGTAGCTCAACTCTCTGGGACAAATCAAAGCAAGTCTAATCTCTCTTGCACAGGACAACCTCTCACCTCCCTGAAGATTCATATTAAGTCTTCCAGTCACATTCCCATATTTCCTCTTGAGGAAAACTTAGTTGCTTCAAATAATATGTTCTTTATAGAACATACTAATTCTAGATCTTTGTTTGATCTCTTTTATATGCTTTCACCTTATTTCACTAAGGGGGGGATGGAGATCATAAAGTATTTTATTTAATTTATATTTAAAACATTGTTCTGTTTGAACAGATACTAAAATAAAGGTCATACATGTAGTATCAGAGGCCAGATTTGAACTCTAATTCTCCTTACTCAAGAGTTGGTAGTCTGTCCATTGTGCCACCTCATTGTCTCTTGGATGAGTATTTTGATTTGAAAGTCATTGTTTATACTGGGTTTTATGTGCTTTAATCCCTATAGTGATATCTGAATATCCTTCAAAATCTCTGTCTCCTCTACTAATGCCCACAATCAATTGTTTGTAAATGTGAGTAAAAGAAACAACTTTGCAACTGGAATACAGATCTGGGGGAAAAAATTAAAGTTGTGCCTGACTTTTAGCCTGCTAGCTAAAATGCAAACCAGAGGAGGAAATGACTATGATATGACAACTGTATCAGTCAGAACAGTGGATTAGTCATTGCAAATGTTTCCATTTCTGTCCAGCAGGAAAGCTGTCTCAATGTGTCAATAGTTTAGGAAGTCTTGAGCAACAACCATGAAATAAGTAGGCTTCCAAAATTTTCCTTCCTGAAGATGAATAATCATTTTTATGAACTAAAACATGTTACTTTAATATATCAGAAGTGCCAAAATGATTAAAATTAATTTTGCATATAGTTATGTTGTGTAGTAAGTAGTCATCATCTAATTTAGATCAGTCAAAACTTTGAGAAGAATCAAATTTGTTCACTCATTTCACATAGCTTTTCCCTCCCATTTGAGAAGACAAAATGTTTTCCCAGAATAAGAGCTTGTATTGTTGCCTTCATTATTTATTAGCTTTTGTTTTGTTTTGTTTTGACATAGCAACTACATTGATAAGTAAAACAGGTCCTGACTAATGTAGGCTTAGCATTTGGAGCCTGCTTAGGTTTGCCCTTTCTGATAGGGTACAGAGGATTAATAAAATTCTCTCCCTCATTTCAATCTAGAATTTGCATCTTTGGAAGCTGGCTTCCCACCAGAGAAGCTGGGATTGAGTGTTGGCAAGAACTGAACTGGAAAAATACAAAGACAAATTAAAAGTTTGGACTAAGACATGATAATATGGAGTCACAAAAGTGAGAAATAAAAAAGTAGACAAATCTTTTCTATATTTCTGAATTAAATAAAAAAGGAAAAAAGTATATGAGTAAAAATATATATTTGTGTACATACACATGCATAAATGTATATGCCATCTTCATAACCAAAATCATATTTAGCAATGAGAATTTATCTCTAATGAATAGCAATTACATTGGTATTTTTTCAAAGTTTTCATAATAAACTTCTTTAGAAAAAAAAAAAAAAGAATGCTAACAGACAGGGTTGTTTCAGGCTACATCTCCTTACCCTGATGTGAATGCAACCTTCCTTAATTAATTCTTGAAATCAAATGGTTGTTCTCAAAGCTAGACCTGATCAATTGTGGGACTGGCAGTATAGTCAATGCCTTGTGGCTTGAAGGCAACTTCAGTGAGCAGGTGAAAAAACATAAGCCATACTGACTGTGGTGTCTCCTCCCTGCAATCACTCAACTTTTCAGTGATTCTACAGAAGATAAGTTTATAGTTCCAAATTTCTATTCAATTATAGAATGAAATCATCTTATCAGTCTATAAAAAAAGAACAAAAATATTATTTTTTTTAAATGACATCAAGAGATTGACATATCCCGGGGCTGTTTTTTAAATCTATTGAAAAAAAAAATGAAAGGCCATTGTTGTCATTATTATTCACACATACACACACACAAATATATCCTTGATGGTTACAAGGTTTATTTATATAAATTACCTCATATGAATCTTATAACAGCCCTTAAAGCTAGGGACCACAGGAATGATTATTCTCTTTATACAGATAAAGAAACTGAGTTTAAGAGAGTTTTAAGGAACCACAACTAATAAGTGGGCTAGAGAAGGTTTGACTCCCACTCCAGCAGAGCACTCCATTCACTGATACTTTTAGATATGTAAATTGTTTTATCTGTATTATCAAACTTGAGTTTCACAACTATCCTGCAAACAAGATATTTTTATTCAAACTTTTTCATTATTAAAAATAAATTTCTTCAATAATCCTGGTTCCTCTTCATTGGTTTGTGGATTTCCAAAGTACTTCTCCCTTTCATGCTCCTATTTAACTGATTGGGCAGGTGATCACAAGCAAAGTATTATAATGTATTATTATGTTTATGTTACAGATAGGAAAATGGGGCTCAAAAAGGTCATCAACTTATAGATGAAAAGAACCTTAGGCCAAGCTTTGTTTTTACATAGTAAATGCCACAGTCAGGAAGATTAGGATTTTAATATAATTCTTAAACCACCAATCTATCTATCATTGCTTCTCCTATGAAGGAAGGCTTCCAGGAGAAGGAAGAGATTTAGGTTTTAACTGAAGGGAGTGTGGGGAGAACTGAATTTAAATGTAACGAAAAGGAGAATGGAATAAGCAATTGTGTAGCATCTATTACATGTCAAGTTCTGTACTAAGTGCTTTATAAATATTATCTCATTTGATCTTCACAACTTTGAAAGGTAGATCCTGTTATCCCCATTTTACAATTAAGGAAACTGAAGCAAACAGAAGTCAAATGACTTGCTCAAATTTACACAGTTAGCTTGGGTGTGAAGTCCAGGCCCGGGGTTCTAGCCACTTACCACCAAGGGCCCTTTTATTTTATTTATTTATTTATTTATTTATTTGCTTTTTGCTGAGGCAATTGGAATTAAGTGACTTGCCCAGGGTCACACAGCTAGGGAATGTTAAGTGTCTGACACCAGATTTGAACTCAGGTCCTCCTGACTTCAGGGCTGGTGCTCTATCCATTGTGACACCTAGCTGCCCCGCCAAGGGCCTTTTTAAGTGAATATATCCAATAGCAAACATTGGAAAATGGCCCAACTAAATAAACAAAAGGGGTGATTAATTTAAAAGAAAATGTATGACTGCCTTCTTTATAAAGCACTGGTTTTCAGATTAAATTTTCAAATTATATTTAACAGGGGGAAAAAAAGGACATTCCTAAGTTTGTTTTTTTTTTTTTTTTTTTTTTTTTTTTTGCTGTGGAATTTGGGGTTTTGCGCAGGGTCACACAGCTAGGGAATGTTAAGTGTCTGACACCAGATTTGAACTCAGGTCCTCCTGACTTCAGGGCTGGTGCTCTATCCACTGCGCCACCTCATTCCTAAGTTTTTAATACAGAAATAGATTTCTCAAATCTAGATAGATATTTGAATGTGGCAGTGAAGTGCATTTGTTAATTATTGAAGTTAATTCCAAAATGTAAAATATATTCAACACATTATTGTAATCGAAATAATAAAACTCAAAAAGGCAAAATCCTGTTTAGTTTGTTTGTAGGTTTAATCTAAAGACATTGAATATTTTGTCTCCCACAAAGAAAGCCTTGATTGAAATAGAGAGGGCAAAAAATAGTCTCTATTATAGTCACATGCATTTAAAGAAAAAAAATTATAATATCAGAAGGAAATATAAAATCCTTTCGGAGAAGAGAATAAAAAGCATCTATGATTATCTAAAAACAAAACTAAAAAATGCCACATATCTTCCATCTACAGAAATAAGGAACATTTACATACAACTGAACCAAAAACAAATCTTGTTCATCAGCATATTACAATGCCATTTGACAAATTTGCACACTGCCTCATCAACATCATACTGTTTCAATTACACATTTTTATCCACTTCACGTGTTAATCCATCTTTACTTTCATTTTACCTACAGCTGCAGTATTAAATTTAAACTCTACTTTTCCAAGCAGAGATGAATTTCCTGAAATTCAGAGACTGAATCACTAGCATTACAATGTCTCAGGCTACAAAAGATTGTAGGGGAGAGGGTTGCAACCAAGGGCAAGGGGGAGGAGCAGAGACCAGAGGGCAATGAGTTTTAAAGAAACAAATAATCCTGCCTCACAAAAGCCTAGACCCCAGTGCCAACTATAGAAAGATTAAGGATCCAGCTAGAACACAGTATGGGGTCTCTGTGCCAATGAAACTGAAACGGTCTTTTTGAGAAACTCTGAAGCGGCTAACTCCCCTGTGATCATCCTACCAGCTCTGCTCCACACTGAAAGGGTAATGAAGCAGTACTTCTTTATTTTACCAGCACACTATTGAAAAACAAAATAAATATCAAGCTCCCAAAGATAGGGTTTAACTTAAAAGAATCCAAAGTGACATTCTAAGAGGAAAACGTTGCTTCACATAAAATTTATACTATGCCTTGGAGAATTAGGAATAACCAAATATAAGGGGAAAGAAAAATCCATATTGAGTTCATAAAGCATGGTTTCTATTAGGTGGCTTTATTCTGCTGGAAAAATCAAAGAGTGAATCAAAGAGTTTTTCTTTATTAAAATAGTCATCTTTTAGGAATTAGAATTGAATATATATGATGGAACTCAAAAATAAGTTTCCATAAAAGAAAAATGAAAATTTCAACTTTAAAATGCTGGGGGACTTGGGGGTTGATGATTTGGGAATGCTCATGGTATACTGTTCTCACAGAGAGATATTTCATCATCATTGGTTAATTGACCATTCTTTATATCAGCAGCTAAAAAACCTCAATAATACAATGGAATGTCAGTTTCATGAGCCCAAAGTTGTAAAATATCTATATTTTCCCAATTCTTTTTTAACCCTAACATTAAGACTATATTGATTGAGAGTGTTTCATTTTGACTCACTGTATCTATCTTTTTTCCTGCAATTGTGACAATCTGCCAAAAAATGGTAATTATGACCTTGTATATATTACCCTGATCACTTTGGTTATCTTACACCAAAAAGGGTTTCAGACTGTTAGAACTAGCAGATCTACAAGAAAATAGCTATATATTTTCTTCAAGGGAGTGTGACTTCTTTTTATGACAGTTCAACATACCAATATGATGTTTGTATACAAAAGCATGAAAAGATCTCAGCCCAAAATACAGGACATTCAAATTACTATAAAAATAAGTATGTGTTACCTAGTTATCCAGGAGAAAACAAAAAAGGGATCATAGCAATGGACCAAACAGATTAGACTGTAGGTTTAGAGGAGTTGGAAGTACCAATTCCTCCTATCTCTACAATCACTTCATTTGTCCAGCAATGCCAGGGAAGGACAGATATTCATATAAATATTTCATATACCCTAAGTATCAGAAACTTTCTTTTTCCCCCCTTTTAATTATTTGGAATAGAAATCTTTCCAAAATAGATCAGGCAGATCTCAGACTTCTTAAACCTGATATCTTGGGAAAAATGGAAATTTATCTTAAAGATTCAGGATCATTATCCTGAAGTTTGAAGGTAATCTCCCCTTTCTCCTCAGTGCTTAGCACATTTTATGTGTTTACTTCTTTTTCTTTTTTTATCGTAGCTATTTAAGATCTTTTCTCATCTCCCAAACTAGACTGTCAGCCCTTTGAAGCCAGGGATTACATCTATTTAATTTTGTGTTTGATTTGCCTAAGACAGTGCTTGGTAGTTGTAGATACTTAACAATTGTTGTGGTTGCCTTATTATTACCCATTATTATAACTTTTCCCAAGTCCTCTCTTTCAGCTAAATTTATTGTACCTTAAGTACAACATACGATTTCTTGACTCACTACTTCCTTTCCTGCCATTTCCCTTCACATTAAATTACTTATTCTTGGGCCATCCATTTTTAGCCTGTCTTTGAAGACTGAGTTCACAATATAACCTCCTCTAATCATTTAGTAATTTCTCACAGGCTATATACCATTTACACACTTTCACTCCACTGCCTTCTTAAATTTGATTTTTGCTATATTCAACTATGACCTATCTCATGTTATATCTTATTAATGACTTTATTAGACATATATAGTATCTTTATGAAATTTGCATATGATATGAATCTAGAAGAAATAGCTAAGAGATCTGATGACAGAATAAGGAACAAAAATAATTTACATAGCTAAAATTATGGGCCAAATCTGGTAATGTGGAAACGAACAATGATAAAAGTGCTATAAAAATACACAATGAGAGAGATGTATCTAGGTATCAGTTCATTTGAAAATGAACAGTGTCCTAGTAGATCACAAAGAGATGAGTTAATTATATGATTTAGCAACCAAAATTCTAACATAATCATAAACTATCTGTATAAAAAGCAATCATAGGTATAATAGTTCCATTGTACTATATTCTGCTCACATATAACTGTTTTATTTTCCCAACTAGTTTGTAAACTTTTTGAGGACAGGGGCAACATTTATATTTCTTTATGTCAACCAAAAAAGATGAGCATACTATGCCACATTTGATAATCAAAGAATGTTTGCTGATTGGATTTCAATATCCTCCTCCTATGCATTTATTGTTCTTAACTAACTCAGCAAAATGAATTCCAGATAATTTAATTCTTTTTTCTGTATGAACTATAATCTCCCACTTGCTTATTGACCTTTAACAATTAATAGATGTCTGGTGAAAGTAATCATAAAGCAGCATTGTCAAGTCTCTTATCATAGAGGAGATAGATACAGGCTCGATGATTCCCAACATTTAAACTGCTTGGCAGGTTGAAAGAAAGATGTCATAAACAAATCATCTGCCTTCAAGAGAGTACACTGGATTCTTATCTTTTGCTAGTTTGTCCATCTCTCTAACCTTTACAAAATACAATTCAATGGACCACTTCTGGGACAAATGTCAGTTTTTATATCCAGTGAAAATTGTTGATCATACTCAGATCTGGAATCGAATTTAGTCTGACTGGGAAGCAGTGTTAAATTATATTTTTCATTCAAAATCACTTAGAAATTACAAAAAACTAAAATTCAATGCCTAAGAACCCTCTAGATATGGCAGCTCCATTATTGAATGTAAACAAGATGAGTTAGAACATCTCCCAAATTCCTTTTTCTTTTGTCCAGTAAGCAAACAGTTCAGGGCTGAGCTATTAATCCCTCTATTGTATTCTCTTCCCCAAAGCTTCACTCTCCATAAGATCAGAAATGAAGAGAAAAATAGTGGAGAGATTAGGGCAGACTGACAATTCAACTCATACACACATACACACACAGTCTCTGAATACTAGAAAAGTAAGAAAAGTTAGCCCTGCCAGCTCTAAATACTTTCATGTCCTTGGTTTAAGATCTGAGGTCATCCTGGAATACTTTTTAAAAATCTCATTTATTTGAGATATAGGAGAAGAGTCAAAACAAGTTTGGCCACATTTGATTTTAGCCTTTTATACAAAATATCAAGAAAATCTACACATCCAAGCCATTCAAAGCATTCAGTAAGTATCATTACCCCAGAGACGCTGAGAGAAGCATGTTGCCAGTTGCAACTCACAGCATCAATTTATCATTTTGAAGAAGTGGACTTTATAAAGCCACAACAACCAGCAAGTGGCAGATCTCCCAAGATATCATTCACTTGCCCACTGTATACAGCAAATAGGATAGTAGCCTGAAAGATAAAAGGGGCCTTTAGAGGTCATCTATTTCATCTCCCTTAATTTACAGATGGAGAAACTGAGAAATAGAAAGTTTAAATAATTTGCTTGAGGTCACACAGTTTAGTCTAAGAAATCGGATTAGAACCTAGAATTTTTTATATAAATTGAGTGCTTTCACCTGCATCATATTACTTCTGACATTCAATTAAAAAAATTCAAATCTCACTCTAATTAATTTCACATTATATAAGTACAGGCATGTACTATGCCTTTCTGACTCAAAGAGATCTTTGGGTCTGTTCATGCTGGAAGGGCCTTCTTCCATAAATTTGTTTCAGTCTAAACCTGTGGGAGAATATGAAAAATGAAAACCTCAGAATTGTAGCAAAATTGCCATCAACCCTAAAAAGTATATGTGAAATTTCCCTGAATCTACTAATGGCTTTCATTATAGTTGTTATTTTAAAATATCCTCTTCTCCAGTTCCATTAAACTTCTGACATGAAAAACTGAGTGTTTCTTACAGATGAAAGAGGTCTGGGCAGCACTTAAAGAGACTACTACAGGGGCTTAGCTAGCTCCCAAGCAGTTCCTATTAGAGTGAAAAATAAATAGAGTAAGAGCCAAGCTCAAAACTATTCTCTTACAGAGATAAAATGTAAGTGCTCTACAGAAAGTGAAAACAGCTCTCCAGGGAATTCTTGGGATATGTGCAAAAGAACAATGCAACTGTTTCTGTAAGTCAAGTGGAAATAGTTGAGGGGGGGAGGAGTTGGAACAGTTATGAGAAACAGTGGAAAATAGTCAAAAAGCATTGCACAAGATAAGGTCCCCCACTTAGTTCATTGACCTTGAAAGTATATACAATGTCAATACTTAAAAGAAAACAGAAGCCTTATGATAAAGTGCACCTATGGGTTATTGGAGCTAACTAGATCCAAATATTCCTTGGCAATATATAACTCATCAAATAGGTCTTTAGGATTAATAATATCTCTTAAGGCTCAAAGAAAAATTAGCTTCTTAAATATGACTAATAATTTATGTGCCATTCCTTTGGACATGATTAACTTGGGTGTTTCCAACTTTTTCAACAAAATAGAAAATTATTCCCAAGGAATTGCAGAATAAACAAAGAAAAGTGATTTATTTTTCTATTCCTTCAATATAAAAAGTTGAAAATGACTTCAAAAGAATTCTCTATAAGTTATAATTATGCTTAGCAACAGACTACAATAAATCAAAGATGGTAGTCTATCCAGTGCAAAAATTAAGAAGGGTTATCAGGACTTACTGTGAAGAAATTGGAGGAACTTTTCCATTCTTTGGAGAATAAACAAGCTTCAGATTAAATTTACAACCTGGTTCTTAACTTGGATATAATTTGGCAAAAGATAAAAAATGATTACATACTCTCTCATTCTTTTGACCCTCAAACACTTGGGACAAAAATCTGTTTCCACTTTAGAAACCTCAGTGTAGAATTTCACTTACACAGAATGCAATTACTAGTTAGCCTGCTTGAGCTCTTTCAATGAAAAGTCTCAAGAGCAGTCCATAGGAAGTCTACATTTTTTCCCAATGCAATAAGTTCCTGGAAACAATGTCTTAAAGTAGATTGAACAAGGCAAAAGCTGTCTCCACATGCACTGTTATATTCATGCTCTCTTCGGACCAGCTCAGAATGTTTGGGAGGAACCAATGAATTAATGTATAAAAGCAATAAGAAGGATAGGTCATATTTACAAAGACTTTAAGATTTAAAAAGTATTTTCTCCACAACTCCATTGGTAGATTAAACAGAAATTGTCACATTCCTAAAAATAATGAACCTAATAATGAACCTAAGCTAGTAAATACATGCACCCAGGTCTCCTTAGTCCAAGTCCACTGCACTTACTCTTTCTACCTTACCGTGATAAAGACTTGATGAGGCAGCAACAACTGTGCAAAGTAGCAAAATGTTTAAAAATGAAAACTTGAGTCCAGATAATGCTAAGATTAGTAATGAAAATTAATAGAAAGAATTGCCCAGTATCAAATTTAGTGGATGCTGGAAGCACTTCTAGTCTTGGGTGTCAAAACAATAACAACAACAAAGAATAATAGAGCTTACTACTTAATTAAAATAATTAATTATGAAGTAATTATCAAAAATAATTAAAATAACTACAGTAGGAAACTATCAGATCAAAGACTAGGGTGAACTCCTCTCTATGGAGTTCTATGGATAAAACTCCTAGCCATGGCTTCATGCTCATGTCCTAGGGTCACTGGTTTTTCATCACAGAATGATCCCCAAATGAGAGCATGAAAATAGTAAATTATCATCTTTATACAAAAAACTCCTAGTGTCACTTTTGGATAAAGATAAAGCATACACTCAATAGGTCGGACGGACAATTGAGGGTATACCATAATGGTCTCAATGACTCACAGACTGGAGGATCTCTTCAAATAGGAATGATTAAGAAAAATTCTCATTCTATGGGACATGCACCCCACACTCATCCTATTTCAATTGGAAGAATCTCATGCAGCAAAAATGTCAAGACTTTCAAAATAAACAATAACAAATTTTTGCAAATTAAATATTTACAGAGTCCTAAACTATTAACTTGATTCAAAAACTAAACCTACTCTACTGATAGTGCAGCTTGAAGATTTCACTGTTTATTTACTGTCTACTCACAAGTCTAAGAGTGACAGCAGATAAAATACAAGCACAACTGAAGACAAGCAGGACTTTATCACCAAACAAATAATCACACACTGTCTGATTCTATTGATTATGGCATCCATTTCTGTCAGATATTCACAAGCTAAAACTCTTATTTAATCATGCTGCAGAATTTCTCATGAACCCTTTTCCCCTCTCCACATTTGCTGTATAGAGTAAATTTCTTATACTTTGAAAGTAAAATCATCATGCCCATGTACACATGTACATACACACACACATACACATATACTGTTCATTGATTCAATTACAAATATATAAGGTTTGCTTTTTTAATTGAGAAAAATCAAATGTAACTTATATACTACTAGGCTTCTCATACATGGAATAGTAATTTATTCAACTAGAATTTTTTGAGGAGGCATCTCATAAAATTGAGTTTCCCAAATAGCTGAAGCGCATTCCTTCCATACTTCATTTTAAAATTTGAAAGTTGGTATTTCTACGTGTATAATAGAATGAAAGATACAGAATCTCAGAGTCTGAAGAATTTTAGGGGTCATTTAAATATTCCTAAAACTAAAAAAGAATCTACTATATAAGGTGATTCCTCTATTTTGTGCTTCTCTTCCTTCATAAACACAGCAGCTGTAGGGAACACCTAAGGTTAGACTTGAACCTGACAAAATAAGAGTGGATGTGAGTTGAAACCCATACTCAAAACAAAGTAGATGTGGTTTAGGGATCAAAGAATATGCTTTTAGTTGTCCACTCAACAAAGGTAAATAACATGGAAAGAGAACTGATGCATCCCAAAGAAAAAGGAACTTCTAGATAAAATACAATCACATTTTTACGATGTTGAGGAATGAGAGGATATCCAGAAGGATAACGTCAAAAAGATTTTACTCCAGAGACCTGCCATAATGATAAAGGAATAAAAATACTGGCCCATAGTATTCTTATTAGAAGAGGAGAAATCTAATTTCCCAATAAATAATGGGAAGTAAAATATAAAGCTTTTCAGTCACAGTGGGGAATGTCACAGAAGATCAGGGATACATGTGTATGGAACCTAACTTATCATGAATTCTCATTTGAGATTTGGGGCAATTAGGTGCCACTGTGGATAGAATGCTGGACCTAAAATCAGAACAACCTGAATTTAATCTCAGACATTTACTAGCTGTGTGACACGGGACAAGTTGCTTAACTCATATTTGCCTCAATTTTCTCAGCTGAAAAACGGATATAACAGTAGCACCTACCATGCAGAATTCTCATGAGCATCTAATATATTATTGGCATAGTGCCTGGCACATAGTAGATGGTATATATAAATGCTAATTATGATGATAATGATGGGGAGGGGGTGAGATAGAAAATATATACTAGTTTAACTGGCCAAACTACAGAATAAATGAACTGACCTAAATATAGGACCTTTGATGCAATAACTATACATATGATGCAATAACTATATATATGATGCAATAACTATACATATATTCGATTTCTTACGTATTCTAACATAATTATCATGTAGTGAATATCCTGCCATCTAGGGGAGGGGTGGGGAGTAGGGGGGAAAATTTGTAACAGAAAGCTTTGTAAGGGTTAATGTTTAGGAATTACCCATACATATGTTTTGCAAATAAAAAGTATTAATAAAAATTTAAAAAAATATATATATATAGGACCTTAAGGAGTCAATTTGGAAGACTGACCATAAGGAGAAGACAGTTGTCCAGCCCTTTATATAAGAAAACCTCTAATACGGACTCATCAATTCTGATTCTTAGATCTGTACTTTCAGTGTGACAAGCAATCACAGAGAATATAAATTGTTCAGAGATTTCCTCTTGGCTGTGTAGCAGGCAGTTTCTGACATTTAAGAATCACTGGTTAAGAGATTTATGTGATTCATACAAACCATATAAACATGTGTATAATCATACATACATCCATAGACATATAATGTCAAGAAATGAATGCTACTGCTAAAATTTAAAAACTAGAATTTATTACATATGAATTCTAAATCTTTTTACTAATTTTTTTCTTTGGATTTTTTTAAATAAATAACTCCATTTTCTAAAAGGTACATTAATGAAGAAGTATTTTTTCTATTATTCAAGTATTTAGAGATTAATTACGTAAGAAAGTAAAAATCTAGGACTATTGATGTTTCACCTCCATAGCCTATGTACTATTTTCTTTCCTATTCAGAAATGATACTCATCCTAAGGACAGTATGTCTTTACAGTTAGGAGATAGCACTGGCCTATCCACATGCTCTCTTATGTGGGTAACTGTACACATTACATAAAAGATCATCAGGTTTATTACTGTCATCTATAGCTATATGGTAGAAGAAAGCTTTCCATCACATAAGAAAATCAAAGTTCATTAGTCCCATACTCTTACCAGCTGGGTTAATTAGTCTGAGTTAGTCTGGGTTAAAAATTCTGAGACATGGTAATCATTTAGTAACTAGGAAATGTCATTTAAAATGGCATCTTGAAAAATAACTCTATTAGAATTATTTGCTCAAAAGGCCTATGTTCAAGTCCTGCCTCTGCTAAAGTCCTGCCTCTGCTAAGAACTAATGATATAACTCTGAGCAATTTAATTATCCTCTCTGTTTCCTTAGATTAATACCCAAGGATCCCAAGATCATAAAATTTAGACAACCTAAATAGGGTTTTCCTTAATATCAAAAGATGCAGTGTATGATAATTAGACAAATATATGACATATCATTTTCATTCTATTATTGCTCCAATAATTCAAGGATTTTTGGTAACATGGGAGAAATACATGACCAGTAAGGGGAAAAAAATCTGGTGGACCATGAAGCAAGACAAAAGGGAATTAATGAATATCCTGGAGTGCTCATTTGCATCCACACAATGCCAAGACAATTAGAGAAAGGCCTCTAACATGTTGGCCAGATGTTCCATGGTAGATTTATGAGAAGGCATCAAACAACAAATCAATCACTAAGTATTTAGCAAACACTTAATATATGTCAGGTACTATACTTAGCACCAAGTATACAAAGAAAAAATCAATCAATAAGAATTAACAAAAAACCTCATTGCCTTTAATACTAATTTTCTATTCTATTTATGTTCTAATAGGGAAGACTATACACAAATCAGGGCATATATAATATTTAGACTAGTTAGCCTTAACAAAGAAGGCAATAAATAGAGAAAGTCTCCTGCAAGAGGTGTTATTTGATTTGTGTTGTAAAGAAAACTAGAATCTCAGAGAATCAATGACTTGGAGGAAGAATTTATTACTGGTACTAAGGCCCAAGAAAAATATAATCCAGATATACCTGAATGCTTCAGAAACAGGGAATTAGACACAGAAATAGTTTATAAGTATGATGATCCTATACAGAAGAGGATACCAGCCCAGCTTCTAACTCACTAAGAAGCACTGTGAACACAATTAGAACCCAGCCCATTACTATATTTGAAAGAGACCCCTTTTTTCACATCTGAGCAAACTAGAACATTTAATTTAAAAAAATTAAAATTTAATAAATTTATCATTATTAAAACAGTAAGCTTGAAAAACTATTAGTCAAATTTTGAGTGTGATTATACTTCTCAAAAAATAAACTCAATTTTATCATGGCTGTTAATGGGAAGAAAAGGAAAGAGAACAACTTTCTTCCTCCTCTTCATTTACACTAATGTAGATATAAGGGAACCAAAATCATGTCTTGGAATATAAACAGAAACAAAAGCATCTACATTTTCATTTTCCTATTTTGAACACTGTACATGTAGCATAATAGGAGTGTTGATTTTGGAACAGGGAAGACATCTGGGTTTGAGGGATGCTGTGAGGTATAAATGTGATAGTATAAGTAAAGTTTTAAGAATTTTACAGAATTATAAAAATGGCAGTTGAGTATTATTAATGATCACTATTATTATAATAATTGTCATTACACATAATTCATTTGTTGTCTATTAGAAATACTTCCACGGCAATAAATAGCTACCAAAAATATAATAAAGGGCAAGGTAAAATTGAGTAATCTTTCACTGAAAATTCTAATCAATTTGAGATTTACTGCCTAACCCCTAAGTAATCTCTGAAGACAATTGTGAATGGTTTTCACTGATAGGATAAAGATGAAATTGAACTAGGGAGAATAAAGGAGGAAAAAGAAATGAGAAGCCTTAGTATATGGGAAGACTTTGTAGTGATACACAGAATGGGTTTTGCATAATTTGAAAAAAACAAAAATCTTGAAAACTGGCTTTGGATAAATATTTTAGAATCAATGTTTGTCACAAAAGTTAAATAAAACCCATGATAACTACCTATTTTTATTTTAAAAATTTATTTATTTATAGCCATAATTTATAATTGTAATTAATTTTATTTTTCCTTTTTTTCTTCCTTCCTTCCTTCCTTTCTTTCCTTCTTTCTTTCTTTATTTTTGTTTTGAAAATCCCTTCAACTTTTGCATTAGCAAAATAGTGATAATATCTTATGTAACTGAAACTTTTGGAAGTGAAAGGAAAAGACATTTCTTAGTTTAAAAGGAAAGCAGAGACTGTTACTCATCTTACAGTAAAATCAAAGCATATTAAAATTAGTGGAAATGGTGACTTGTTAAACTAAAGACAGATCATAAATTTTCAGTTTCTGGCAACAGAACTCCAGTATGACTTTTAACAATGTGAAGTTTTCATATGTCATAGAAACTACAGGTATAAAAGAAATCACTTTCCCACCCACATCTTTTTTTCATCCATGTTGAAGTGAATAAAAATGCAATATGATCCCTCTTGAAATTTAATGTGATTTTTTAAAAAAAGATATTAAACACCTACTGATATGTAAAGCATTACGATAACTAGTAGGCAGACAAAGATACCAACCCTGGCCTCCAGGAACCTAAAACTTAATTATGTAGGACATAGTGAAGGCAGGGAGGGAAAACTGAGACAAGGAAGATTAAGAACAAAAGGAAGGTCTCCTTAAAGTGGCATTAAAAAAAAAAAAAAAACTTGAAGAACTTTCACTTGTGAAGAAGGAATTGGAAGGTGGCATCTGAGTTGGCCCTTGAAGGAAGGACAAGATTTCAATATATGATTTTGAGGTAGAAGAAAATCTATTCCCAGTATGCTTCAGAATAGAGTGAATCAGAGACATGGAAATAAGAAGGAGCAGAATAAGAACAGAGAAAAGAAAGTTATTTGGTTTTGCCAGAAAAATGGGGACACATCAAGGAAATTCCTATGAGATAAGGTTGGGAATAAAAGTAGCAAATATTTAAATTTTTATTGTAGCAAACTGAAATGGGCAGTTATCCTAATTTAAGCTTTAATTGCCATAAAATAATAATTACCATTATTTTTAAATAATGCCAAGTATAAAGGTGAAATCAAATTTTTTGTATAAAAACTGACTCTAATTGCTCTTTTCTAATGTCTTTTTTAAAGTTTTTTTTTTTTCTTGATCCTTTAGGAAGTACTCTGAATGCAAGTTCTAACAACTGATTTTTAAAAAAGGTGTTATAGGATGCCTAAGAGAGCAGCAAAACAGTCGGCTCATTTTGGAACTTTTAAAGAGCCTCAAGGGAACCTTAATTTTTTTTTTTTTTTTTAGTTTCATGGTAAGTAGGATAAAAGAAAAAGAGTTATCACGAACAAAATCAGCTCTCCTGGGGATAAAGTCCTTACACAAAAGCCATGTTCATTCATCCATCTTATTTTTTATGTAGTTACTATGTACCCAGTTCCATGAAAGATATTGTGGTAAGAATAAAAAAAAAAGCGGGGGAGGGGGGAAATAAGGTCCCATCCATCAAAAAGCTTACAGTCTGGTTGAAAAGCTGTTTGACACTGTAAGGTAGAGTACGAAGGAGAAGTAGGATTTGGGGGCATAGACCTCTTCTCCATTGGACTCTTGCTGATCACCCCAATTTATGACTATCTTTTGAAACTGTTTTGTATTTCCTATATGTGTACATCAGTGTGTATATGCTTAAATTTACTTATCTGAATAACATATTTTTCCCCAAATAGAATATAAGGTCCTAAAGCATATGATCTTGTTTGATTAATCTTTGTATACTTAACACCTACAATATGTCTTGAATATGTTAGGCAAATAAAAGCTGCTTACTAAATTGAATTGAATATAAAAGCTCAAGAAGGAAAAAGTCAACTCGGGCTATGTTGGTCAAGAAAAGCATTCTTTCAGAATGTTACAACTCATCCTGGATATTGAAAGACAGATGAAGAATAATGAAAAGAAGTAATAGCAAGGAGGTAGAAAATTGACTTTTAGACTTTAAAGGACAGTAGAAATCATTGGGTTCAAACTTTCAATTTATTTTACATTAAGAGAAACTAAGAACAGAAGCATTAAAGTGACTTGTCCAATGCCATATGCCGAGCTTTTAAAAAAAATTATGGTAAAGTTATCCATCATTATTCAATATGATGCTTGAAAGTTGTCTGAAGTGATTTGGCTTACCTATTACTACCAGTTGAACTTCCTGCTAATTTCTCCTAAACATACTACGAATTCTAACTGTATTGCTGTAATTTTCTTGATTCTATTTCCTTCCCTTAAATCCCTACAGCTTTTATAAACTCTTATGTCCCTTACTCCATTCAAACTTATATGAATATATCTCTTAACACCTTTGCTATGAACCTCTATTTACTATGATTTACTGTGATCCTGGAAAGAAACTGTGAATTATTCACCTTTGTATCTTCTAGAATACTGATCTAAACTGAACTAGAGTCTAAATGTGCAATAAATAACTGATGAATGTGTTTCTACTCTTCTATCTTTTTTTATCTACTATGATAGCTATATTTCATCCTTTTTGATCATGTAGTTCTCATTTAATAGTTAAAATCCATTGTATATCATATTAAAGTCTTGAAAGTAAACATAGAAGTATAATCAGTAAATGTTTATCATCATGAATGATCATAATTTGAAACTACTGACTACATTCTTATCTTCATGCAAGGCTATGCCGTTTGCAGTTCCAATCTTCCATTTCTATATCTGAAATTCTCAATGGCATAACACTGCTTTATGATTATTAAGCTTTTACATTAATTAATGCGAGTGTCAGGCCCAGCACAATGCTATCCATCTCCACAGTGTGATCCCTTTTCCTTGTTCTCCTCTTCTTTTTCTTTCTTCTTATTCCTTCTCTCTTTCTCCCTCACTTTCTGCTTCCCTGTGTATGTATGTATGTAGTCTTCCCCTATTAGAATATAAGTTAATTAGAGATAGAGATTATCTTGCTCTATGTTTGTATCCCTAGCACTTATACAATATCTGACACATTCCAAATTCATTGTTTTTGTTTTTTATTAAAACTTTTTTTAAGTTGCTCCAAATCACTATTGATCAGAGAAATGCAAATTAAGACAACTCTGAGGTACCACTACATACCTGTCAGATTGGCTAAAATGACAGGAAAAGATAACGATGAATGTTGGAGGGGATGTAGGAAAACTGGGACACTGATACATTGTTGGTGGAACTGTGAATGGATACAACCATTCTGAAGAGCAATTTGGAGCTATGCTCAAAAAGTTATCCAACTGTGCATACCCTTTGACCCAGCAGTGTTTCTACTGGGCCTATATCCCAAAGAGATCTTAGAGGAGGGAAAGGGACCCACATGTGCAAGAATGTTTGTGGCAGCCCTTTTTGTAGTGGCTAGAAACTGGAAACTGAATGGATGCCCATCAATTGGAGAGTGGCTGAATAAATTATGGTATATGAATGTTATGGAATATTATTGCTCTGTAATAAATGACCAGCAGGACAATTTCAGAGAGTCCTGGAGAGACTTGCATGAACTGATGCTGAGTGAAACAAGCAGAACCAGGAGATCATCATACACAGCAACAATAGTATTACATGATGATCAATTCTGATGGACATGGCTCTCTGCAACAAAGAATTGTCTCAAACCAGTTCCAATTGTTCACTGAAGAAAGCCATATACACCCAGAGAGAGGGATATGAAATATGGACCACAACATAACATTTTCATGATCTCTATTAACATTTGCTTGCATTGTGTTGCCTTTCTCTGATTCTTTTTTTTTCTTGTAGGTAGGATTTTTCTTGCATAACTTCTCAAGCATTTCAACATTATTAACATGTAGTGGACTTCCTGCCATCTAGGGGAGGGGAGGGGACTGGGGGTTAAAGTTGAAATGGAAAGTTTTGTAAAGATCAATACTTGGGAACTACCCATACATATGTTATACAAATAAAAAGCTTTCATTAAATTTTTTTTTTAAAAATCAGTAAAAAAAAAAACAAACTTTTTTTTTTGTTTTCAAAACATATGTATAGGTAACTTTCAACATTCACCTTTGCAAAACCTTGTTTTCCAGCTTTTTTTCCCTTCCGTCCCCACATACCTTTCCTTAGATGGCAAATAATCCAATATATGTTAAGCATGCACTTCTTCAATATACATTTTCACAATTATTCTGCATAAGAAAAATCAGATCAAAAAGGAAATCTTAACTAATCTGAAAGGTGTGCAGTGGTACCTCAAAATTGTCTTAATTTGCATCTCTCTGATCAATAATGATTTCGAGCATTCTTTCATATGATTATAAATGGTTTTAATTTCTTCATCCAAAAATTGTTTACTCATATCTTTTAACCATTTATCAATTGGAGAATGGCTTGAATTCCTATAAATTTGAGTCAATTCTCTATATATTTTAGAAATGAGGTGTTTATCAGAACATTTGAATGTAAAAAATTTTCCCCTTCTAATTTTGTCTGCATTGGTTTTTTTTGTACAAAAACTTTTTAACTTAATCTAATCAAAACAATTTTGCATTCCATAATGTATTCTAGTTCTTCTTTGGCAACAAATTCCTTTTATCTCTATAGATCTGATTCTTATTTATTTTGTGTGCATTGATTTATGTATGCACTCAATTTAATAGTTATTATACACCTACTCTATAATAGGCACTATTGTAGATAACTGTTTATTTCTAAGGTGTTTAAAAGCTATATGGAGTAAGACATACCATAAAATGATATAGTACACCAGCATAAACATTCATTCAGTGCCTATATGCAGAACTCAATGTTAAGTACTGGGGAAAATGCAAAGTTTAAGTAGTCCCTATCTTTAAGGAAACCATAGTATATCAGCAAAACAAAATACTATGACAGATAGCTATGACACAGTTTCATAGGTTAAATAGTTTTTTAAAAGCCGTGAAATTTAAAAGACAGCTAAAAAACAAAGGTCCTGCATGGATCTGAAGAATAAGACTGGGGCAATCTGTAAGAATCAGTAAAGACTCCTTGTAACTGAACTTTGAAGGACAGATTTAGCCAAGAAAAAAAAAGGTAGGTGATAGTGCATTTGTTAAGATAGGCAAGAGGAATGGGGAAAAACTGTGAGTCTTAAGATTACAAAATGTGAGGTGAAGAAAATATTAATGGTGCAGACTTAAACAGTGAAGTTAGGAGGAATAGCTTCACAGATTAAGGGAAAAAGCTCATTTTTAAAAACACGTTGACTTTAAAGTAGCAGTGGAATTCCAGATACAGAACTTCTCCATGTATAAAAGCAAGAAGAGAGGTCATAGCTAGAGAAACAAATTTAAAACTTGTCCACATAGATGGAAATAATTAAGCTGTGTAAGCAAGTGTGTGGAGAAAGAAGACAAGAACACAAATAACTATAATGCCAAGAAGAATGTGTTAGTACAGCGGAGAAAAGATCAAACAAATTGATCTTATAAGTTATAGGACTTTGATAGAAATTTCCAGTTGAAAGAAAATTAGGGAAGGCTTCATGTAGGATGCGGCGTCTCATTCTAATTAGGTTGTTCAATATATAAACTAATGCTCTTAGTTTCATGTCATTCTCAAGTTTGATAAGCCATGTAATCAATATGTTCATCCAGGTTGCTGGAATATTCAGCAGAAGGGAGATGAGGTTATATCTTGGGAGCACTTTACAGATTGATAAATATCCATTCTCCAGTACTTTTTTTTTTCCTGGATTTAGTCAATAAATCAGTTTTAAATCCAATTAATTGTGTTATCATCCAAACTGCATATATCTATATTACTTGATAAACACAAAACTACAACACATAATGACAGTCAAATGCTCTGGGAAAATCCAAGTATAACTTATCTATATCATATCTCCAAAGTACTCCTCTCCTAACCCTTCTGTAATGTAATTGAAGTTAGTGTAAAATGAATTGTTTTTAATGAATGCATGCTGGTTTTTTTGTCATCACCGTTTCTCTAAGGGTTCATAAAACATCATGAAATTTTCCTGGAGAATTTTTCCAGGGTTTGGGATCAATTTCAATAATTTAAAGTTACTTTTTTGAAAATTAGGACATTTGTGGTAAGTCTTCTACTATGCAGTTCAACAAAGATTACCAACAATTCCTCAGGCCATTTTTTTCATGTTATTTCAGTACTCTGGAATGCTAAAAGATTGGGCTCATTTAAGGCACTGAAACATTTTCATACTATTTGTTAATTTATTTTTGTTTTCAATTACAGCCAAATATAATTTATTATATTTTTGTATTCATCATTTTTATAGAAAAGCAATCAAGCTAGAGTTGAGTAAGTCAGTTTTTTCTTTGTTATCTGTTAACATCATCCAATGCATAGATAACATAAAGAAGAGATGACCCTAGCTTTTTGAAGGCTATATTATTTGAGGGCAAATTCTGGAATATCTCAGCAAATTGAAAAAGTAATGGACTTTTATTCAAAAGCTAATTGAATTAAATTCATAACCAACAAAACAATCAATCAATAATTATGTATTAAGCAACTATAATGTACCATTTTCTTATTTTTTAAAGCAAAATAATAAGCATTGTTTAAGACACTAATGATGCAAAGATAAAAGTGAAATAGTCTCTGGCCTAAAGCAGCTTATCTTTTAATGAAAAAGAGTGTATATGTATATATATGGGTTTGCAAATATATGCATCCATATATGTATTCATATACACACAATGTATATCAAGAAAAAGAAAACACTAATAGCTGTTAACAATCAGGGAAGGCTTCACTTAGAAGTTGGCCAAAAAGTGATTTTTTTATGGTTACAGCATGTAATAAAATCATCCAACAAGAAATGTAGGATTTGCAATATGTATTAATTAAAAATAATTTTAAAATCACATATCTTTTGAAACATGAAGAATACACCCCAAAGAAATAGGCTTATTTCTTCCTTGTTTTTCATGTACCTATATAACTTTAAAAAAAACCCAACAAAATCTTTTTGTTGTGTATTGTCCAAATGCCTCAGCTCAGTTCTTCTAATAGGAGTCTTATAAGATTATGTTACACTTTGGCATTTTCCCTAAGTTAGTATTCCTATATTCATATTTTGATTGTAATTTTAAAAAATATGAACTTATCAGAGATTTCTTTGTTTAGCATGAGTATTTTTAGAGATATTCCTCTTTTCTTCCATATTTAGATTATTTGCAATTACATTATTAAAACTTTGAAGTAATTTATCTTTTAGGGATGCAGACCTTAGGCTTATACCCATTTCCCCCTAAATCCTTTTTTCTTTTTTTTTGCTGAGGCAACTGAGTTTGAGTGACTTGCCCAGAATCACACAGCTAGGAAATGTTAAGTGTCTTAGGCCATATTTGAACTCAGGTCCTCCTGACTTTAGGACTGGTATTCTATCCACTGCGCCAACTACCTGCACCTTCTAAAAAGGTTTTGAACATTGAGTGTAAATTAATAAATAACTTCTTATCCCTACCTTTGCTTTTGGTTAATGTCAGTCTTGCCCCCATTTGAAAGCTACAATCTAGGCCAACATTCTATACTTCCTTTCTATAACAGCAGAATAAAATATGCATTTTTAAACTTCATTTTTGAAAAATCGAAAAAATTTAAGACAAATTCCAAATCTGCTTGATAAGGACTACTGAATGTCAAATGTGGGCTCTTTCTACACACTTGAAGTAATTTCCTTAATCTATTTATGACTGAGTTAAAGAAAGAGCAAACCTACCATATGCTAGAAGTGAAGTTTCTTATGAAAGTAAGTCAAAAGAAAGATTTATTTCATAATTCTAGTTGCTTTGGTGATGGATTTCTACTTGCTTCTAAACACCTTGTTTATCTAAACATTCACTTAGTGAATTCTTCAACAACTTCCTTAGAGACATTGAAAGGTTGAACCAAAGGAAAACTTTATGGGTAAGGGGGATGTGAATCTTTACCTTACTTTTTAAAAAAAATTTACTACTAGTTAACATATAGCCTTTCCAAATTATGGTAAACAAGAGAATAAAAGTAAAGAGAACATATTCACTTACATGTTTTATTTCTTCTGGCATTTCCTTTATGGTTTTCAAAAAAACTTTGTATTATATATATATGTGTGTGTATGTATATGTATATATACACACACACACACATATATATATATATATATATATATATATATAACGCTTCTGAGATTCAGT
The DNA here is from genome assembly GCA_023553655.1 of Myrmecobius fasciatus. Lineage (NCBI taxonomy): Eukaryota > Metazoa > Chordata > Mammalia > Dasyuromorphia > Myrmecobiidae > Myrmecobius > Myrmecobius fasciatus. Next base: position 335,758 of record JAJPUD010000021.1, on the reverse strand, counting down.
TTCAGCATCTATTAAGATGGGAGAGGCAGGTGAAGCTTGTATATACTATCAATGTTGTCAAACAACAGAAATAGGTCTCCGTGGCCTATATATTAACTTAAAAAACCACAAATTAGCATTATCTTTGTTATATTGTATTTCAGCTTATTTTGCTAAACATTTGCCAATTATATTTCAATCTGGCTTGGGCAGCACTCCAAAATTTTGCAGTCTTTTGATGCACTTGGAGATTTCAGCAGTTCTGGACTACATGATGTCAATTATATTTCAATTTTAGCAGTAGTCTACAGCCAAATTTTCAGTCTTCATCAAGTATGTCTTGGTAGATAGTTGAATAAAAAAGACAAGTAAAACTTAAGGCACAAGAAGAAAGAATAAATAGAAATGTCTTAAGTGTAAGTTTTAAAGTTCTGATCTTGAAATTTCATGGATAAGTAATATGTTTAAAAAGCAGATACAAGAAGAAAAAGTCAATGTGTTCACTGATATATTTTTAATATATAAATAACAAGATAAAGAATAAGTTAACACAGTTGCTTAGGATGTCAATATTAATGAGGTCAAGGTCACAGGCTTGTTCCTCATGCTGTACATTTATTTTTATGGAGAAAAAAAAGAGTTCTGAAGGATGAGTATAATTTTAACATCACAAATGACTTATTTTGTTTGACTGAATGTCAGCCCTATTTAAGAAATGAGACATAACTTTGTGAGGAAAAAAGATACCTAAGTTTTATGCCTAGAACTGTCTCCTGAGTATAAACAACTATACTGGAGCATGTCTGAAACATATTTGGAAATAGGAAGGTTTTTCCTGTTCCCAGGAGTTGGATTCAGAAGTCCCTGGGGACAGCCCAGTGGTGGAACTCTATACTGAAGCACAAGTTTATAGACAAGGGGAAATCAGTTACTGGCATAAAAGAACAATATTTTCTGTGTAGCATAAAATAATAATTCATCGTAGAACATTATATTAAATACACAAAACTGCATGAGACAGGGAAGAAAGCATAAGTTGGCATGGTGAGCCATAAATAATTGAAACTATGCATCAGAAATACACCAATATTAAGAGTTTCCTATACATCACTTTCTCCAACTCAAATTTTCAAATTACTAGGCAATCAACTAACAATTACAACAAAATTTTGAAAGGGATTATCTTGCTTTTGTCTTTTATGAAGTTTTTGACAAAATAAAATAAAAAGAAAGGGAGGGAATAAGTGTTTGCCCCCAAAACTCACACATATAGCAATCCTTAGAATTTTATGAAGCATAAGCATTTATGAAAATTAATTAATTAATTAATTAAAGTCAGATTAGGAAAGAACCAAATGGTGAAGGAAAGTCAGGGACTCTCCTGAGCTCTCTCAAATACTTTCTTCTCCAAACAACTTTAAATAAAATCTCAAAAGGAATTCTGGAGTGGTTGAACCCACAAAGAAACAAGGCAAAACAATTTTCCAGTCCAAGATGGAAAGTTAATGGGAAACTACACTGGAGTGAGAGTGGAACACAGTCCAGCTAAGACTGTGTCAGCCCTGGTTGGGCTTCAGCAAGTAGCAGGTCTTGGGGTTGATTGTATCATTATCTGCAATGGTGACTTTCTGAACTCTCAGCCCCAAAATGGTAAGAGGCAAGACAATTGGTCATAAGGAGATTTCAGGGGTTCCTTTGCTGGCACTGGGTAAATTACTCTTTTGTATTGCTCATATGCCTCTATAGAGCATATGAGCTGGAAACTCTATATAGGAGTTTCCAGGATTAGGAGATTCCAGGGTTAGGAAGAGCACCAGAATTTACTGCCTCAGGGGAGCTGGGACTCTGGTCACTATTCCAAGTGGAAAAGAGTGTTTGTGATTTCTTGCAAATCAGAGCACAGATCAGTATAGTGGCAAACACCACTCTCCCTTAGATCATATCACCTTGGAAGAACTTAAAACTTATAGAACACCAGAATGAACTCTGAAAACAGTTGCTCCCTGGTGCAGAGTCCAACTTCAATATAAAGTTAAAAGTCAACAAAGAAGTTGGGAAAATGAGCAAATAACAACAATAAAAAAAAGAAAAGAAAAGAAAGAAAGAACCTGATGATAGAATCACTCTGCTGACAGAAAAGATCAAAACACAAGCTAAGAAGACAATAAAGTCAAAACTGCTACATTCAAAGACTCAAAGAAAAAAAAATGAATTGATCTCAGGCCCCAAAATAATTCCTGCAAGAGTACTCAAAGGATTTTTTTAAAAACCAAATAAAAGAGGAAGAAGACAAATTCTGAAAAAAAAAATGAGAATAATGCAAGAAAAGCATGAGAAAAAAAAACCAACAGCTTAGTAAAAGAGACATAAAAATATTAATGGAAATAATACATTAAAAACAAAATAAGTCAAAAGCTTTTTTTAAAAAGGCACAAAAATACACTGAAGAGAAGAAAACCTTAAAAACCAGAATTGCCAAATGGGAAAAAAGTGTACAAAGATTTGTTTTAAAGAAAGAATTCCTTAAAAAGTAGAATTGGCCAAATAGAAAAGGAACCAAAAAAAAAAATCTTAAAAACTAGATTTGGAGCTAGTTAAAACTAATGATTCCATAAAACATCAACAAACAATAAAACAAAATCAAAGGAAGAAAAAATATGGAAGAAAATGTGAACTATTCTTTTGGAAAGACAATTCCTAGAAAATAGATTGAGGAGAAGCAGCAGTTTTATTAACAGCAAAGAACTGAAAATTTAAGGAATGGCAATCAATTGAAGAAAGCCTGATAATGATTTGTGTGATTAAATACTATTGTTTTATAAGAAATGATGAGCATGATGCTCTCAGAAAAACCTGGAAAGATTTATATTTCCTGACCCAATAACAGAACCTCAAGGACACTGAAACAGTGTTGTTTGATGATAAACTGTAAATGACAGCTATTCTCAGCAATGCCATTGCATTCAATGCAATTCTTATTAAAAATGCTATCCATTTCTAGAGAAAGAACTAATGAAGTCTGAATGCAGATTGAAGCATATTTTTTTAAACTTTCTGTGTTTTAGGGTTTTTATGTCTGTTAGTTTTCTTTCATAACATAATATCAAAATATGTTTTCATGACAGCAGCTGTACAACCTAATCAAACTGCTTTACTTCTAAAGGAGAGCAGAAGGGAGGGAAGGAGAAAATTTGAAACAAAAATGTTTTAATGATCATCAAAAAATGCTTTTATGTATAATGAGAGGAAAATAAAATATTAAAATACTATAGAAATGTGAAAAGAAAAGAAAGACTAGAATAGAAAAGAGAAACTTCTGAAAAATAGTAGAACAAATGGAAATACTGCATTGCCAAACAACTTTTATATAAAGAGACAATGATACAAATATAAATGGAAAATTACAACTGGATGGATGTTCCACCTTGTAGTAAACATAGGGTTTATGTATGTAAACATGTGGTTAGAAGCAGAATTACTTTTCATCTCAGATCTAAATTATACTTTTTAATAGGTTAAAAGCACAGAGGCAAAAAGCAGAAAATTTTGGGAATTCAGCAGTAACAGATGTACTAAAAATCCCCTGATTTGGTAACTGCTATTATCTGTCCTTGGTTCTTTCCTTAAAGGGCTCTCTATTCAGCAAAATGTCATTCACTCCTATGTAGTCAAATGATTGAAAGAACTTCCCCATTACACAAAGAACTTCCCCATCACATAAAGAACTTTCCCCTTACCTAAAGAACTTTCCCCCCACATGAAGAGCTATCCTATGTGGGTCATAGGATCAAGGCATAGATCTAGAAGGAGATCACAAAAGTCATCTTGACTAAGGTCTTTAATTGACATATTAGAAAAGAAGGGCCAGAATGAGCATATTATGATGTGTTAAGGTTCATATAGTTAATACGTGACATGGCATTTGAATTTAGTTTTTCCTGACCACAGGTAGAACACTCTTTTCCTGATGCCATATTTTCTCTCCCATAATATGGTTATCTAGCTGATGTTTTTTTTTTTGTTTGAAAGAGGTATCCAAGAATGCACTGTACACAGTAGCAGCAAGAATATGCAATGATCAAATGTGAAAACTTGGTTCTACTCAGTAGTTCAGTGATCCAAGGCAATTCCAATAAACTTTGGATAGAAAATGCCATTTGCATTCAGAAAAAAAGAACTATGGAGACTGAATATAAATCAACACATGATATGTTCACTTCTTTTTTCTATTTTTATTTTCTCTCCTGTGGTTTTTCCCTTTTGTTCTGATTTGTTTCTCCCAACATGATTCATGAAGCAATGTGTATTTTTGAAAAGTTAAATTAAATTATAAAAAAGAAAAAAGTAACAAAAACATTATTGTTGAAAATATGATTCTTTTCTTTGTTATTGCCCTCAGAGAGGTACATACACTTAAATACCCTAACAACCTTTAGTTCATTCATATATTTCTCTAAATCTGATTATTCCTAACAATACTCACTTTTTCCCCTACAATGATCTTGCTTCTAACACTTTATATATGACCTTTTGCACATTATTTAATTTCTTTTAGACAAAAAATAGTAAACAGCAGATGATGACAACTCATTTAGTGTATCAAAAAGATACTGAGAGTCCAAGAATAACAATTACATTTACAATAGCATTAATAATAATTTACACTTATGTAGAGCTTTAAGGTTTACAAAGTTCTTTCTTCATTACCATCAAATGATTCTTGAGAATATATTCTTAAATTTTCATTGGGAATATAGCTCAGATACTAGCAAATGCTACAGATCAGGGTATGACATTTTTGTTGATTGTCTAGACATAAGAAAGTAAAAAGGAAATCCTTGGTGTCATGGGTATATTCTTTTTTTCATAAAACCAGTTATTAGTACAATCCTTATTAAAGTCCCACGGTGCAAGTATGCAAAGAGGAAATTGAATCATGTAGACATAAAATGGTATATTAAAGATAACATTCAGGAACTGTTGGAATTGTAATATGGATCCAGGTCTACTAACTTTAAGTTTAGACTTAGGTTTCATTGATGACTCTGCCATTAATTAGTACTAGTTTTTCTAGGCCTCAATTCACTTGGGCTCAATAATCTATGAAGTTGCTATATATTACCATCATTAAATTAAAATCAAGAGACATGTACGGAGTAACTACTATAATTTAAAGCAATCAGTTTTGAATGCAAAGCAAATGCAAAAATTCAGGATAATTTCTAGTGTCATAGCAAAAAGGATAATTAGCAAATAAATAAATTATTCCATTTTACATGTCTAACAAATAAGATTTCTTTATCTAATAGCCTATGTCTTCACGACAGACCATTAGTATTCATTTTAAGCAAATGAAACTGTTTAAAATGTGTTTACATTGAACAAGCTTTGAATTTCACTGACTCAAGGAATGGAAGCTCAGTCAACACTTGCAAGTGGAAATAACTTTGATCAATGAATAAAACATAACTTTATATAGTTCAACAAATTTAATCAAACAAAATTTATCAAGTACTTACTGCATGCAAGGCATTCTCAACAAATGGCAAGAAACCCTCAGAATAAATGAAGTAACCCTTTAACTATAGTAAATTCATTTTAAATTACTGAAGGAAAATCTCTTCAATGATGAAAAAAAGCATTCAGTTTAGAATAATTTATTTCTTTTTCAATTGTTTCAGACCACTCAAAATAAAAGGGTTTGATTTTGAATGGAAAAAAAGCAAATGTCCTGGAAATTAAACTTTTGTCTTACCTCAAAATATACCCTCCATAATTACCCTAATTAATATGTCTGTTTTCATTCACAAGAATAGTGACACAAAAGGATTAGGTACATTTAAATTTTATCTAAAAGCAGAAGGGAGACTAGCTCCACATACCGTGATTCAGTATTGCTAAGTGCACTCAGTTCAGTGTGCATTACAAATTATGTAAATTTTTTGCTCAAATTCAAACTCTATTATTTCAAGTGGTCTGGTATCTGTCCCCTATCCTCCTTTGGTTTTGGGTTCAAATCTTTTTATTTAACTTTATTTTGTTTTTATTCAACAAAGAGTTTAATTGAACTCTTGATTTAACTTGTTCCTTGGAGTTCTACAGATGCCATGTTACTGTTTCCCTAGTCTGTGAGCATGTTTCCCATCTTTGGTCCATTCTTTAAACTGCATGTTCACTGGATAAACAACTTCCATATTTATGTATTCTTCCATTGCCTCTGACCTCCCAAGCCAAATGTATACCACAGACTGATACCAGAACACTGTCTTATACCCCTCAGAATCTTCAAATTTATCTGTGAAAAATTCCTGGCCAAACCTTGTCACTCGACTCTCAGAAGGGCCAATGGAAATGATACGCAAGCAAAATTACTAAAAAGTCCAAGAAGAATTTAATATATGATCCCACCTTAAACTATTAATCTTTTAATAATGAAAATGATTAGGCCAATCCAAGAGGAGATCACTTTTTAATCTTAACTGATAACTGTGATTAAAGATACCCAGGCTAATTATTCTAACAGCAGTTAATGCTATTGTTACTACTAACTACTTATTTCACAGCAGGAATTGCTTTGAGAACCGAACAATGTTATTATCCACAATTGATTTACACTGTTCTCTTTAGTGGTTAAGGGGGAAAAATTAAAGTTATTAAGACCTATTAACATGTCAGATATGTCAGCAAATAGTGCTTAGTTTTTTTATGCAGCAATAATAATAATAATAACAATAATTTGAAAAATATTAAATTTACTACTTGTTTTCAAAACAAGCTAAATTCTAAGATAGTTATCTTTAGGATTAGAATTATTTAGTAATTTAATTTTGATTCCTCAGGTGAGGCATTGTGATATAGCAGAAAGAATTAAAGACCTAGAATAAGGAGAGAACTAGGTTCCACTCCCAGATACTTAATAAGTATGACCATAAGCAAGTAATTTGACTCTCTGGAGGTCAGTTTCCCCAGTTGTAAAATGGAAATAATGCCTAACAAAGTTATTTTGAAGTTTAAATGAAATGACATAATCAAAATGATTTTATCAATCTTAAAGGATAAAATGTTAGTATTTTCATAAAAACAACAACTCTAAGAGGAATCAAACAAACAAAAAAACCATAAGAAAATGGCAATAACTCAGAGCACATTCTAATGAAGCATGTGGAAAATTCAGAGACTTTTTTTCTTCTCATGCTTCCATCACTCTACCAGAGGATTTCAGAAAGTTAGAGGGCCAGGTGGTGGTAAACCACATATTCTGAACACTATGGTATTGTTCTGCAGAGGGCAGGAATCAGGCAAGTCTATCTCAAGTTTCTTATTAGGAACCACAAAATGCAGTGGTAACTGGGGGAAATAATAATAGCAAAAAATAGCAGTTCCTCATAATTCTGGCCAATAGAAACCTTTATGTATTATTGTTAAAGTACTTGGAAATTAGCCAGTCATATTTTTTTTTAGTATAAAGCATTTTAACTCAGTGTATAAAGACATCAAATTTCATTTTCTAATTTGTGCCATAGCAGTAATTATAATATTGAAGTTCTGCCTGAATATATTTAGTATTCTCTCAACATAAATTCATTATATGGAAGATAACAAAAATAAATAAGCTATGATAGTATTATAACTATCATCTACCCCACCCCAATTGCATTTGCTTTATTCTCAGGAAATACAATACTTATTAGTAGATCCCACTGTAGTAATAATTATATGGTGATAATCAACTGTGTGCTGGAATTGGATTTCACAGAATTGTAGAATTTCAGCATTGAAAAGGACTTAAAAGATTTAAGGCCATTTCAGAAAAAATAACATCACTAGTATGAAGTAAAGAAAACTGGGTTACAATCCAAGTTATTAACTAAAATACTTTGAGCTTGTTAAAATATTTTACCTCTGTAGTCCTTAATTTCCTTATTTGTAAAATTATGGAGTTGTGCTAGATAATCTTTAAGGTTTCTTATAGTGATAAGATCCTATGTGCACTATGAAATTGACACTGGAATGTCAACCCATTCATGTATTCATTTTTCTTTTTTGTGGAAATAAAATTAAAATGCTTGCAATATAACTAGTTCATAAGACTTTTAAAATAACTGGAGTTAATATGATATCTTGACATAAAAAATAGCAATTATTATCAATGTTATCTTTTGAGAGACAATAATCTAATTAATTTTGTACCTGGGTAATGGAATTAGGATTCTGATTCATGCTCTTCTTATGTCAAAATATAATATATTATGTTATCTTAACAGAGTATTTTTTAAAAACATGATTTGTGAAATCAAGTCATATTGACTATAAAAATTTCTCTTTGATGTGAATCAGAAAAAAAGGAAGAATACTCCAACTCTTCCTGTTCATGAACATAAGATTTTATCATTTTATCAATCATTATTCCATTTTGCATCAACTGCTCTGCTTGGTTTCAACTCCATGGGAGAAAATACTCCTCCTGACTTAAGTTCATTACCTCAAATCTTATCACCATGCTGCTAACTCAATATTTGATCAACACCAATTCCCTTAGCTTCCTCTCCTGTCTGATTAGAGGAGGGCTAGAAGGTAGAGTAATAAACTCTTCCCAATGCCTTCTTTTATAGAGAAAAAAAAAAAAAAGACTTTTGCTCAATCCATTCTGAAGCTTCTGACTCTCCCTAACTTCATCTCCATGGAACAACAGGCCTGCCATTCTGGGTATCCTCTTTTCTCCCACACCAACTTTTAAATTCCACTTTCCTGCCTCCTTTTATGTGTTGTCTTTACCCTGTCTCCATTAGACTTCTTGAGGGATGGAATTCTCTTTTTATTATGCATCCCCAGTGCTTAGCACATTGTCTGGCCTGTAGTAGGCACTAAATAAATATTTATTGGATTGGTTTGAGTTGGATTTAGTAACTATGTACTTCCAGAATCTAAAAGTAGAATGGAAATGAGAATGCAGTATTGTATTACATATAGGACAACTAGGTAGTACACTATGGTTGGGATCAGGAAGACTCACATACTTAATGTCACTCTGGGCAAGTTACTTAATCCTCTTTGCCTCAACTCCTCAACTGTAAAAATGAGTTGGAGAATAAAAAGGCAACTACTCTAGTATCTTTGCAAAGAAAAACTCTCAAATGGATTACAAAAAGTCAGATATACTTGAAACAATTGAATGCAACAATAAAACTATATGCAAATATTCATATTTATGTATGCAGATATATATGTATATACATATATATGTACACATGGCTTATATATAAACAAAGAAACATTAAAAAATCATCTTAGATACATGAATCTAATATATAATGTATATATCTACAAAATATTATAGAAACAAAATTACAAAAAGGAAGCATTAAATATTTTCAGACATTACCATATTTCCTGTATTTATTATCATAAACTTCCATTAAACCTTACTATTTGCTAATAATATTGACATTTTAAAAAGTAATTAAGACCTAAAATCAGTAAGGGATCAATGGAAATCCCTGTACTTTAATATTCTAGAATTATTTAAACTAAATTATAACCTTCTAAATTTCATTCATTCCACAAGTATTTATTGAGGACCTACTTCACAAAAGACACTATGTCAGGTCATATTTCTGAAATAAAATTGACTAAGCCATGGTCCACAAATTCAAGAAGCTTATAATATAGGAGAAAAAAAGACAAATATGACAAAGATTATTTTTTCTCAAAAAATATTTTCAGGGGCAGCTAGATGGTACAGTGGATAGAGCACCAGCCCTGAAGTCAGGAAGACCTGAGTTCAAATCTGGTCTCAGACACATAACACTTTCTGGCTGTGTGGCCCTGGGCAAGTCACTTAACCCCAATTGCCTCAGCAAATATATATATATATTTTTCAAAAGTTGTATGATGCAATAATTTCAAGACATGTACTAACTTGTCATAGCAATCCAGAAAAGGAAGAAAAATTTAGGCACAGAATAGTTAAGTGGATTGCAACAAATGCTAAAGAAATAGGCTGCTTAGTGTTCAGAACTAGGAAGGTCACAACATGGCTGTATCCTTCTCCACTCATATCAAGAACATAATGTAGATTTCAAGGCATCAAAAAAATATCTAGAGGAAGGAGACCACAAAGATAAAGGGCCTCAATATCATGTCACTGGAGGATCAACTAAAACAACTTGGGATGTTTAGCTTGAAGAAGATGGGAAAAGGAAAGTTGGTTGGTAAAGGTAACTGTTTTCAAGAATTTAATAAACTGGCAAATTGACTTATTCTGCATGACCACAGAAGACAGAATTGGGGAAAGTAGATAGAAGAGGTACATTTATGGCCTAGATGAAAGGATTCTTTTCAAAATAAATAATTCTCAGCCAGAGTTGGACTCAATGGAATCTCAGTTCCTTCCTAACTCTGAGTCCTATGGCATTTTTTTTTAATTTCAAAGACTATGAAAGGCTTCATGAAAGACATAGCATATGTCCCACAAGCACTCATGAATTTACTGTGTACAAAGCAATGAGCTAAATACTGAAGTAGATACAAAAATAGCACAAAGCTAAGACCTTGCCCTTGTGGAGCTCACAATCTAGGAGGAAGTATTTGATATCTAACATATTTAGCAACTTTAAGTTCCAAAGCAACAATCATTTATAATTTACTATGACACAATCATGTAATAAAAAATACAACAGTGCTTTTTGAAAAGATTTTTCTGACAGCTAAATCCAGGATGAATTGGAGAGAAGAGAGAATAGTTGGAGGTTTTTGCAAAAGTCCAGATAACAGACTAATTTATTTTTCTTTCAAATTATTCTTAAATGAAACTCAAACCATGTGATGATAATGACCAAGTTCAGTACTCCAGCACTGAAGGAAAGTTGAGAAAAGGAATAAGTGGAAGGATCAGAAATAAATATGAAAAGCAAGCAAAAGAAATGAGTAAAACAAAAGAAAAAGTTTAAAAATATTCTTATCTATGAAGAATGTTCCATTTATATTGCTAGTAAATATTCTCCTGAAAACTATGAAAATATCCAATATAATAACTGGAAGTTAGAAAAGTTATAATATTATAAAAGCAAAAAATTCTAAGTTCATAAATAAAACTTCATTCCTTTTATAAATAATCTAAAAGCATTCTACTTGTCATATAACTTCTGTGACATATTGGCAAACATTCTTTCAGTTCTTAGGATTATATATGAAAAGAACAACTAGATGATTTTGTGCAAAATGAACAATAAAAATACTGAAAAACAGACAACTACTTGAGGGCTTATCATTTCACTAATCATGATGAATCACAGAACACAGGCTACAAGGATAATTATTAAAACAAAATCCAATTATGAACAGATTAATTTAGCAGTCATAAAAAGGGCAAAGACCACTACAATATTTCCAAGCCAATCTGTAACCCAGGCAATATCATCTTCCAAACCAATTAATTGCTTATGCATGAAGATATTATCACTTGTAGCTGGATGACTGACTTTAGTACTTCTATTATGGGAAAGCAACTGTCACTAAGGCCAGATTGGAGCTGGTCTCTACTGTCAAACTGCTGTCAAATTATTCAATGTAGAGGGGAAAATGACCTAAACAATATGTAATGAGCCCTCTATTTCTCCTGTCACTATACAAACACATGGATGGATTATTAATGATTCTCAAGTGAATGAATGAAATGTATAACAAATTAATATATTTATGGGGAATAAATTGGAAAACAATGAAGTGCTGTATATGTGCTTTATTGATGAAGAATACAGATCTCATATGTATGTACATATATATATATATATTTGTCTATGTGTATGTGTGTGTGTGTGTATAAGTATTGAGGAAAGGTGCTATAAAATGTAAAAAAATAAGCTATATAGATAGAAGAATGCTAAATAAAGAGAAGATGGAGAATACAAATCACGTATATATGAACATATATACATATGTGTGTATTGTGTATGTAAGAGAATGTATTATATAGGCAAAAGATGCATGTATATTAGTATCAGTTTCCTCAATGAGTAGCTTTTAAAAAATAGTGAATACTGTATCTTTGTCAATAAGAAGCTAATCTATTATTTTAATGGAAAAGAATTCAAGCCTTATAATTTTACATTTAGGGGCAGCTAGGTGGCGCAGTGTTTAGAGCACCAGCCCTGAAGTCAGGAAGACCTGAGTTCAAATCTGGTCTCAGACACTTCCTGGCTGTGTGATCCTGGGCAAGTCACTTAACCCCAATTGCCTCAGCAAAAAGCAAAAAAAAAAAAAAAAAAAAAAAAAAAAAATTTACATTTAAATGACTATATCATTTCTTCACTAAAAGATTGTCATGATCTGATTTGAAGTCATTCTAATGCAGGGGTTATATACATATTCACATACATACACATATGTATGTGTTCTAAATAATTATATTTAAATATAATTAGGAGGACACAGTCAAGATAATGGAGTGAAAACCAGCATTTTTTTTGCTGAGCCTTCCTAATATGTCTTCTCCATAACAAATTAGAAAATATACCAGATTCAATTCTGATAAAAAAAAATACAAGCAAAGGTCACAGTAAGTAATTTCTCCATCCCAAGGAATGTTAGGAAGACAAGGGATCAACAGACATTAGGCTGAGGGCTAGCTAAGGGATTATTAGCATGGTGCTAAAGGCAGCAGCTACAGAATAGGTAGCATTCTAGCACCTCAGGATGGAAAAGGAACTTAGACATCACCAGGGACAGAAATTCTCAGAGACTTGAATTACCATGGGGAGGAAGAATGGCTGCCACCTGGCAGATCTGTTACCCATTACTCAATTCCAGAACATAAATACAGGAATAAGAAGAATGATTCTAAGAGAACAGGGAGCCTTGGCTAAGGACTAAGCATAAAATAAATTCCAATAACTTGGCTGTGTGGTTATGAGTACAGAAGCAGTATGTCACTCAGTTGGTCCATTACATGAGCCTAAAGTAGAAACCATAACTACCCTAACAAGACCAAAGAACCAGTAATTTAGTGGCTCTGAACCTAAAGAATTTACAAAATCTAGTCACAATGACTGGATCTAGCAACCCTAAATCTAAATGACACACAAGCCAACAAATTCAAACCTGGATCAGGAACTTGCAAAGGTCAAATTAGATGGGCTGCAGAACTGACCTCTTCTCTGGATCACACCACTTTGGAAACACTGAAAACTTGCATCCTTACAGGCTGAGCTCTGAAAACATCATAAGCTTAGTCCACACATCTCTCCCCACTCCCTCCCTCCAGAAGAAAGCAGAATATAATATTAAGAAAAAAGGCAAGAAGTAGTGTGGAAGAATGAGCAAACAAACAAAGAAGAAGAAAAACATAATTATAAAGAGTGGTGGTGGCAGGTAAGTTCAAGTCCCAAACACAGAAGAAAACAATGGCTTAAAAAAATCCACAATTATAATCTCAAAGAAAAATGTAGATTAGACACAAGTTCAATGAGTATTACTAGAATAATTAAGAGCTAAAGAAATGGATTTTTTAAAAGAGTTAAAGAAATTTTAAAAGCCAAATAAGAGCAGTAAAAGCAAAAATGAGGGGAAAGTTAGCTAACCAATAGTTATGAAAGGGAATTAACAGTTTGAGGAAAGAGGTATAAATTCTTACTGAAGAAAATAACTCCTTAAAAATTAATTGAGATGAGTGAAATGAGCAGAACCAAGAGATCATTATAAACAGCAACAAGACTATACGATGATCAATTCTGATGGACGTGGCTCTCTTCAACAATGAGATGATTCAAACCAATTCCAATTGTTCAGTGATGAAGAAAGCCATATACACCCAGGGAGAGGGCCATGGGAACTGAGTGTGGACCATAACATAGCATTCTCACTCTCTCTGTTGTTTGCTTGCATTTTGTTTTCTTCCTCAGTTTTTTTTTTTCTCCTTCTTGAACCGATTTTTCTTATGCAGCAAGATAACTGTATAAATGTGTATACATATATTGGATTTTATATATTTTAACATATTTAACATATATTGGACTACCTGCCAAGTAAGAGAAGGGATGGGAGGAAAGATGGAAAAATTTGGAACAGAAGGCTTTGCAAGGGTCAATGTTGAAAAATTACCCATGTATATGTTTTGTAAATAAAAAGCTTTAATTTAAAAAAAATCAATTCAGAGAACCATTCCCTATAATATCAGGAGTGAAACAAGGTTGCCAACTATCACCATTACTATTCAATATTGTATTAGAAATTTTAGTTTTGGCAATAAGAGAAGAAAAAGAGTTTAAATGAATAAGAGTAGGTAATGAGGAAATCAAATTATCACTCTTTGCAGATGATATGTTGGTATACTTAGAGAACCCTAGAGAATCAACTAAAAAAACTACTAGAAAAAAGAACTAGAATTCACAACTTTAGCAAAGTTGCAGAATACAAAATAAATCCACATAAATCATCAGGCATTTTTATATATTACCAACAAAGTCCAGCAGCAAGAGATACATAGAGAAATACCATTTAAAATAACTGTTGATAGTATAAAATATTTGGGAATCTATCTGCCAAGGGAAAGTCAGGAACTATATGAACATGACTATAAAAAACTTTCCACATAAATAAAGTCAAACCTAATCAGTTGGAAAAATACCAAATTTTCATGGGTAGGCTGAGCAAATATAATAAAAATGACAATATCACCTAAATTAATCTACTTATTTAGTGCCACACCAATCAAACTCCCAAGAAATTATTCTACAGATCTAGAAAACATAATAACAAAGTTCATCTGGAAGAGCAAAAGGTCAAGAATTTCAAGGGAATTCATGAAAAAAAAATGCCAATGAAGGTGACCTACCTGTGCCAGATCTAAAACTATATTTTAAAGCAGCAGTCATCAAAACCATTTGGTACTGGCTAAGAAAGAATAGTCAGTCAGTGGAATAGGTTAGGATCACAGGACAAAATAGTCAGAAATTATAGTAATCTAATGTTTGATAAACCCAAAGATCCCAGGTTTGGAATACAAACTCACTATTTGACAAAAACTGCTGGGAAAATTGGAAACTAGTATGGAAGAAACTAGGCATTGACCCACACCTAACACCACATACCAAGATAAGATTTAAATGAGTTCATGATTTAGACACAAAGAATGATATTATAAACAAATTAGAAGAACATGAGATAGTTTACCTCTCAGATCTGTGGAGAAGGAAGGAATGTGTGTCCAAAGAACTGGAATTCATGACTGAACACCACATAGATAATTTTGATTATATTAAATTAAAAAGGTTTTGTACAAATAAAACTAATGCAGACAAGATCAGAAGGGAAGTAATAAATTGGGAAAACATTTTTATATTTAAGGTTCTGATAAAGGCCTCATTTCTAAAATATATAGAGAATTAACTCAAATTTATAAGAATGCAAGCCATTCTCCAATCGATAAATGGTCAAAGGATATGAACAGACAATTTTCAGATGATGAAATTAAAACTATTTCTAGTCACATGAAAAGGTGCTCCAAATCACTATTGATCAGAGAAATGCAAATTAAGACAACTCTGAGATACCACTACACACCTATCAGATTGACTTAGATGACAGGAAAAGATAATGATGAATGTTGGAGGGGATATGGGAAAACTGGTTCACTGATACATTGTTGGTGGAACTGTGAATGGATCCAACCATTTTGGAGAGCAATTTGGAGCTACGCTCAAAAAGTTATTGAACTGTGCATATCCTTTGATCCAGCAGTTTCTTTCTTTCTTTTTTCTTTCTTTTTTTTTTTTTTTTCTGAGGCAATTGGGGTTAAGGGACTTTCCCAGAATCACACAGCTAGGAAGTGTTAAATGTCTGACATCAGATTTGAACTCAGGTCCTCCTGACTTCTATCCACTGTGCCACCTAGCTGCCCCTCCAGCAGTGTTTCTACTGGGCTCATATCCAAAGAGATCTTAAAAGAAGGGAAGGGACCCACCTGTGCAAGAATGTTTGTGGCAGCCCTTTTTGTAGTGGCTAGAAACTAGAAACTGAGTGGATACCCATCAATTGGATAATGGCTAGATAAATTATGGTATATGAATGTCATGGAATATTATTGTTCTGTAAGAAACGACCAGCAGGATGATTTCAGAGAGGCCTGGAGAGACTTGCATGAACTGATGCTGTGAAATGAGCTGAACCAAGAGATCATTATGTATAGCAATAACAAGATTATACACTGATCAATTCTGATGAACGTGACTCTTTCCAACAATGAGATGTTTGATGCCAGTTCCAATGATCTTGTGATGAAGAGAGCCATCTACACTCAGAGGGAGGACTGTGGGAACTGAATGTGGATCACAACATAACATTCTCATTCTTTTTGTTGTTGTTCATTTACATTTTGTTTTCTTACTCATTTTCTTTCCTTTTTGATCTGATTTTTGTTGTGCAGCAAGAGAATTATATAACTATGTTTATACATATTGGATTTAGCATATATTTTAACATGTATAACATAAAATATAATCTATATAAAATATAGATTGCTTGCCATCTAGGGGAAAGGGTAAGGAGAAGGAAGGGAAAATCTGAAATACAAAGCTATGCAATGGTCAATGTTGAAAAATTATCCACGCATATATTTTGAATATAAGAAGCTTTAAAAAAAGAAAAAAAGTTAATTCAGAATTGTTAAAGGGAAGCTAGTAAAAACTAACTCTAAAGAAAGAAGAGGAGGAAAAGGAGGAGGAGGAAGATGAAGTAGAGGAGGAGGAAGAGGAGGAGGAGGAGGAGGAGGAGGAAGAAGAGGAGAAGAAGAAATAAAATATCTCAATCTGCCCTGGAAAAAGGATCAAGGATAGATAATGTTTTTTTTTAATTGATCTACCTAAAAGCCATAAAAAAAGAGCCTAGATATAACATTTCAAGGAATTGTAAAGAAAAACTGCTCATATCATAGGACTAAAGGGTAAAACAGAATTTGAAACTATTCACTATTCACCTCCTGAAAGAAAACACCAAAAGAAAACTTAGTAATATTGCCAAAATCCAGAACTCCCAGGTCTAGGAGAAAATACTGCAAAGAGGCAAAAAGAAAGATTTCAAGAACAGTGGAACCACTACTATAAAGAAATGCAAATATGGAAAATGCTATTCCACAAGGCAAAAGAACTAAGATTACAACCAAGAATATGTACACAGAAAAACTGAGTATAATCCTATGGACATGGGCAGAGAGAAAGGATGGATATTTTTTCAACTAGAGGACTTTCAAAATTACTGATGAAAACGAAGTTGAATGGAAAATATGACATTCAAACAATGAATAAGCTTCAACTCCTTACAGAAAGACTCAAAAATCTATATTTTGTCTATATTTTATATAAGACCATAAGCAGCTTTTGAGTATTGATTTCAATACTATTCAACTTCAAATGGCTCTTTAAACTGGCATAGATGTTCAGTGAACGATACAGGAAAGTTTTAGATCAACTCAACTATATTTGATCAACATGGCAAAACTGCAAACCTCTGGGAGATCTTGAAAGAATGAAATAATCCTATTTTAAATTTGGTTTCACTGCACTCAGAGATGAAGTTTGAAAATAACCAATAGATCAATTTATTAAGAATAATACAATAAAATATACACAAAGAAAAGGGTTAGATGAAATTAATTTATGAAAAAGAAATTATAAAATACATGTAGAGAAAAAGAACAAGTATTCACTGTTTCTATTATGTGTCAGGTGATATACAAAAGAACTTTACACACATTATCTCATTTGATTCTCACAACAACACTTGAAGGTAGTTGCTATCATTATCTCATTTTATAGTTGAAGAAATATAGATAGAAAGATCCTAAATTATTTGCTCAATATCACATAGCTAGAAAGGTAAGCATACACACATATATACAATACATATTATAACTTTAATGTTAAAGAATAAATTTGATACTCATATCACAGGTTTATTGTATTATAGCTACCCTACCCATCTATGCAAGAGCTGTGCAAGATATCAATTTATATATGGAATCCATAGGAGGATAAATACTATAATTCTATTCTATCAAGAAAAAGTAACATATTAAAACAAGAAAATGGAAAAGATAAACAATCATTAAAAGGACAATGTTTAGTTTTTATTTTATAATTAACATCATATCAACACTCTAGGAAACTGAGTAGACAGAAGTATGGTGGCATTAAGTAAAATAATGTTTTTTGTACATGATTATTTAGTCAACAATGAGACTTAAACTCAAGCATACTTCAAAATGGCTGCAGAATTAAATCAACTAACTACTCACTCTCAGGTACATACAGAACTTCAACTGTTTTTTATATAAACTGTTTAAGGTCAAACAAGTAATTTCAAATATGAAATATTTTTTTCAAATTATCCTCTTCTCTACAAAACCAAGACAGCAGCTTTACTTTACCAATGTATGTATGTATATATATATATATGTGTGTGTGTGTGTGTGTGTGTGTGTGACTTGTATCATGTGTCATTTATACGTCATTCTAGGAAATAAAATTAATGAGATCCTTTCACCCTTCATAATGTAAATGAGGAAATACATTTCTTAAATAATACTATATTACCAATCTAAGTAGAAAAATGGAATATGATAAAAGTTGTATTTTAGGCTGTAATCCCTTTATTGTTAGTTTTATTTCCCTCCAAGCTGATCAAATAACTAAGCAAAAAGGTCAAAAAGTCGCTATTTAAATGTGATGAAAATTTTGTACACTTCATGTTCAAAAAGGAAACATCTCCTAGCATTGACAACCACATTTCACTGGCTATTACTTAAAGCATAGTGTGACAGATGCCTTTAATGTAATTGACCTTACACGGCAGCTGAAACCATAAAGCATCACTTTGATCTCCTTAGTTCTAAACATAATCACAATAATGAAACCTGTAGAAGAAATAAAAGATTGGCATAATTTCCAGAATCTGTCTCTATGACATTTAAAAACTTCAGCATACATTTTATTCTTAGATTTTCCAGTTTCAAAGAAATTCTTCTACTAGTAACCAAAAATGATGAAATGTAAAGAATAGGAAAAATATAATTTAAAAAACAAGATTTACATTATGTCAAGTGAAATATTTTCATTGTTTACAGCATGGAAATGAATTTAAAATATGAATTAAAAGGGTTTGTTAAACATTCATTCAAAAATAAGAAATTATTTTAAAGTGATGCTTCTTGAGAAATAGAACAAGCAAAAAGTTTTATTATAGTTATAATAATATGTTTGAAAGCAACTACTCACATTTCGCTGGCAAGTCATACCCACAAGTGATCTTAGCTTGACCAGTCTCACAGCCACTCAGATTACGGCATTCAGCGACCAGACAGGGACCAGCTGCTCTATGAATACAGCCATCCACTAGAGAAAGGGAATAAAAGATATCACAATCAATGTAAAAATAATATTCATATACACAAGATCAAAAACAAATTCAAAAAAAGAGAAAAAATATTACCATCATTACCATCAACATCAGAAAACCAATTTTACTTGAATATGTACTAATCTGAAGGAAACTGTAACATCTTACCCGAATAACAAAAGATAAATGAGAAAACCCTTGAAGTACTTAGTATTTAGATCACCTAAAAACTGAAGGAGTTGGATTCAAAATATAAAAATTAGAAATTGACTTTTTCTTCCCACATGCAATATAAAGCAGATAACTATGACACTCATTAATCATCTGTAATCAATATTGCCACTAATGTAGATTCCTAAATCTAAATATTTATATATATATATATATATGTACATATATATATATAAATTTATATATTTTCCTTGTATGCATATCTATTAATTCTTCAAGTAAAAAATAAATAGCTAAGAACTTCTGCAGGCAGAGCCAAGATGGCAGGGTAGAGAAAGCACTCACTTAAGCTTTCCCAATCTTATCCTCAAAAACAACAACAACAACAACAACAAAAAAAAAAATCAAAACCCTCTCTTTAAAATAACTCTCCAAGATGAATCTTAGAATGATAGTCAACAAAAGGATGGAATGAGACATTCTTCTAGCCCAAGACAACATAAGAGGTCAGAAAGAGATCTGTGACACGGGGGAAGATGAATCACATGTAATAGGACTAGGTGGTTAAGACAGAAGCAGCAGCTTCTATCAAACCAGAGATGGTAAGGAGGCTTGGCAAATGGTCAGAAAGAGATTACAGGGTTTGTGATAGCAATGGAGGAAGGATCAGAAACTGTCTGGCAGTTCCATTGTCTATACCAACTTCTACATCATAATTATAGAGTAGAGAATACTTTTGGTTAAGAATAAGTTTTTGGGAACAGTATTGTTTGACATCTCAAGAAAGAAGTGATGCTGAGGAGCAATATCAATTTGCAATCCCAAGAGATCAGAGGGACTTCTTTAATAAAAACCAGAGTGTAGACAAAGAAAAAGCAGTGATTACATTTCTCTCCAGATAGCACTAATCTGTAATAACTGAAAACTTTCAAATCCATAGAACTATCACTGAAAACAGCCATACCCTACCCCCCCAAAAAAAATCTGAAATGCAATCTGCATCCAGAGAAAGAATTATGAAGACTGCATATGGATCAAAGCATAGGTTTGTTTTTTTTTTTTTTTTCACTTTTGTTGGTGGTGGTGTTGTTTGTTCATTTGTTTTCTTTCTTGTGTTTTTTCCCCTTTTGGTCTGATTTTGTTTTGCACAATATGACAAATGTAGAAATATGTTTCAAAGGATTGCACATATTTAATCTATATCAGATTGCTTGCTGTCTTGGGGAAAGGGGAAATAAAGAAGAAAGGAAGAAAAATTTGGAACACAAAGTCTAGCAAAATGAATTTTGAAAATTATCTTTGCAAATATTTGAAAAAATAAAATATTACTAAGAAAAAAAATACTGAAGCTCAAATCATTGTTCCAACCACCAATCCCTTGCTGAGAACAGAGTTCAACATTAACATGAAGTCCCACATCAAGAAGTAGAGTAGAAAAATGAGAAAACAACAAAAAATATTAGATTGTAAAAAGCTACTATAGTGACACAAAAAAGATCAAGGCATGAACTTAGAAGAAGACAATGAAGTCAAAAAAGTTACAGGCAAAACATCAAAGGAAAAAGTTGTGAATTGTATACAAGTCCAGCAGGAATTCTTGAGAAAGCTTTAGAAAACAACAATACTATTTTCAAAATCAATCGAGTAGGTAAAGAAATAACTGAATAAAGAAATGAAAGCAAAGGGAAAAGTATGAAAAAGATAACAGTTTGGAAAAAGAGGCACAAACAAATATTAGAGGAACACCATTAAAATAGAACATGGCAATTTTTTGGGAGGGAGTATAAAAGTTCACTGAAGAAAATTCATTAAAAATTAGAAGTGGACCCAGAAACTATATGAACACACCTATAAAACAATTTAAAAAAAAATTTCTGTGCTTTATTTACAAAGGATCACACACAAATCAAACTGTCTGGTATTGAAATTTGTAAGCTATTTTATGTTGACAAATTTTGTGAACTTCTCTCTTTTAATTTTTAATAGTATTTTATTTTTCCTCAGTTACATGTCAAGAAAAAATTTTAGCATTCATTTTCACAAATTTTTGAGTACAATTTTTTTTCTTTTCTTACTCCCCTTCCCTGTGAAAGAAGAAACAGAACAAAAAGAAAAAAAAAAACAGAAAGAATAAAGTGAAAAAAAAATGTTACTTCTATCTACATTCAGTTCTTTATCTGGATATGGATAGCATTTTCTTTTGTAAGACCCTTGTCCTTGTCTTGGATCATTGTCTTGCTGAAAAAAGCTGAGTCCATTAGAGCTGATCACCACACAATGTTGCTGATACTATTTACAATGTATTCCTGGTTCTGCTCAATATATTTTTTCTCGACCTAATAGTTCTGATATTTGACTACCTTGGTTGATATTTTGGTTCCTTGGGATTGTTATTTTGGAATCTCTTTGCTAACAGTAGATTCTTTCAAGAGCTACTTTGCTCTGTAGATGCAGGACATCCAGGTAGTTTTTCTTAAAAGATTCTGTTCAGGTCCTCCTTTTCATTATGGCTTTTAAGTAGTCCAGTGATTCTGCCATTATCTCTTCTGGATTTATTTTCCAGGTCAGTTGCTTTTCCCATGAGGCATTTTATATTTTCTTCCAATTTTTCATTCTTCTGAGTGTGTTTAATTCTTGATGTCTCATAGAGTCTTTAGCTTCCACTTGTCCAATTCTAACTTTTAAAATATTGTTTTCCTCAATTAAATTTTGTACTTTCTTTTTCATTTGGCTTGTAAAGAATTGGTTTCTTCAGTGAATTTTTATATATCCTTTTCCATTTAGCCAAATTCTATTTTTAAAAGCAGTTTTCCAGGCTGTTGACTCTTTTTTTTTCCCCATGATTTTCTTGCATCACTCTCATTTATTTTCCTGATTTTTCTTCTCTCTCTCTTATATGATTTTTAAACTCTGTTTTGAGTTCTTCCCTAAGTTGTTTCTAGGCTTGAGGCCATTTCCCATTTTTTTTTTTTTTTTGCAGTCATGCCCATAGATTTTTTGACACTGTTGTTCTCTTCTGAGTTTGTGTTGGTCTTCCCTGTCACCATAGTAACTTTCTATGTTTGGATTTATTATTTGTTGTTTTTTGTTCATCTTTCTCTTAGGTATAGAGAGACATCTCATATCATATACCAACATAAGGTCAAAGTTGTTATTGATTTGCATATGAAGGGTGATACCATAAGTAAATTAAAAGAGCATAGAATAATTTATCTGTCAGATTTAAAGATAAGGGAAGAATTTAGAACTAAAGATGATATGTAGAGCAAAATGTAAATTTGCTCATTGTGATTATATAAAATTCCAAAGTTTTGCTTAAACACAAGCAATTCAACAAAAAATTATAGGAAAAGTAGGAAACTAAGAGGGAATTTTACAATAAATATTTCTGATAAAGGCCTCATTTCTCAAACATATAGAGAATTAATCAAATTGATAAAAATACAAGTCATCCCTCAAATAATAAATGGTCAAAGGATATAAACAATCAGTTTTCAGGCAAAGAAGCCAATACTTTCTATACATATGAAGTACTCTAAATAACTTTTAATCAGAGATATATATATTAAAAGAACTCTTAGGGAAAATGTTTGATGTTGGAGGGGATGTGGGATAAGTGGGACACTAATTCATTGTTGATGGAGTTGTGAATTAATCTAATCATTGTGGAAAGCAATTTGGAACTATGCCCAAGGGGCTAGAAAATTGTGCAAACCCTTTTGATTCAGCAATACCACAGCTAGGTCTATATCCCAAAGATATCAAAAAAAAAAAAAAAAAAAAAAAAAGAAAAAGAAAAAATGACATGTTTGTACAAGAATATTTATAACAGAACAGGTTTGTGTGCGTGTGTGTGTGTGTGTGTGTGTGTGTATTTGTGTGTGGTGGCTAAGAAGTAGAAATCAAAAGTATGCCCATTAATTGGGGAATGGCTAAACAAGTTATGGTATGTGATTATAATGGAACATTATTGCAATATAAGAAATGACAAGCAAGATTATTTCAGAAAAAGCTGTAAAAGACTTACATGGACTGATAGCTAGTGAAGTGAACAGAACCAGGTGAAGGTTGTACACAGCAATAGCAATATTGTATGATGAAGAATTGTAAATAACTTAGTTATTTTCAACAGTACAATGATCCAGGACAATTTCAAAGGTTTAATGATGAAGCATACTATTTTCTGCTTCCAGAGAAAAAACTGATATTGATCGATACAAAGTAAAGCATGTTCTTTTTCACTTTTCTTCATTTTTCCCCTTTTATTTGAATTTCCTTGTACAAAATTACAAATATGGAAATGTTTTACATAATTATACATGTATAATGTATATCTTTTTGCTTATTGTCTCAGGAAGGGGGAAGGGAGGAAGGAATATTAGTTTGGAATTCAAAACTTTATATAAAGAACATTAGGAAAAATTTTACAAAACAAAAAGGTAAAAAATGGAAATAAACTACATGAGTTATTAGCAAACAATAAAATAAAGCCAAAAGAATGGAAAATAGCAGAAACTGTGAAATATATCATGAGAAAAATAACTGACCTGAAAAGAACTAATTTAAGAATTTCTGGACTGGCAAAAAAAAAAAAAACAAACAGAAAGTAGATCAATGGAATGAATAGACATACAATTTACAGCTGTAAATAAACATAATAGCGTTATATTTGATAAGTGCAAAGAGGTCATTATTTGGTAAATAATATAGTTGGGAAAAATGAAAAGCAATATGGAAGGAACTCAATATGGGTAATATCTTACACTTTTTACCAAGATAGGCTCAAAATGGATAAGACCTTAATATAAAGAGTTTTTTTTTTAAATTAGAACAGATAATATATCACTTATCAGACTTATGTCTGATTTATGAATAAACAAGAGATAGAGAACAAAGTTAAATATAAAATAAATCATTTCAATTACATTAAACTAAAATGGTTTTGTACAAATAAAACAAATATAACCAAGATCAGAAGAAAAACAGAAAATTGGGGGAAATATTTATAGCCAGTTTGACAAAGGTCTCATGTCTCAAATTTATAAAGAACTTTGTCAGATGTATAAGAATATGAGTCATTCCTCAATTGATGAATAATGAAAGGCAGTTTTCTGACTGGGTATCAAAACAATTTGTAATCATATGTAAAAATTCTCTACACCTTTACTGATAAGAAAGATGCAAATAAAAATAACCTTGAGATATCATTTTATACCTATCAGATTGTCTAAAATGATAGAAAGGGAAAGTGACAAGTATTGGAGGGAATGTTAAAAAAAAAAATTGGGAAATTCACTGTTGGTAGAATTGTGAACTGATTCAGTCAAGTTGGAGAACAATCTGTAATTATGCTCAGTGTTATTAAGCTACCTATACGCTTTGACCCAATAATACTACTCTTTAATGTATTTCCAAAAATAATTAGGGAAAAAGGAAGAGAACCTATATGTTCTAAAATGTCTATAGTGGCTCTTTTTGTGGTGGCAAAGAACAGGAAATTATAAGGATGTCCATCAATTGAGCTACGGCTGACTAAGTTGTGTATATGATTGTGATGGAATATTACTGTGCTATAAGAAATGATACACTCAATGATTTTAGAAAAAACATAGAAATTCTTGCATGAAATGATGAGTGAAATGAGCAGAACCAAGAGAACATAAGATAGTAAAAGCAACAGAGTTTATAACTTATTTTGACTGCTATAAATACCAAAATTAAATATGAAGGACATATGAAGAAAGACACTTTCTGCATCAAGAAAAAGAAATGATAAATAGAAGTATACGTGTATGTATATATGTTTGTGTGTATATATGCATATGTGTGTCCATACACATATATAATATGTCTTTAATGGTAGCCATCTCTAGGGGAGAAAGAAAAAAGGAAAAAAAAAAAGAAAAAGTTACATGATGACTATTTATTATAAATTTATTGAAAACAGATAAACCAATGAACTAATAAATAAAACCAGTAGCTAGTTTTATGGGGAAAAAATAAACCATTTGTTAATTTGATTAATAAATAGAAAGAAGAAATCTATATTACCCTTATCAAAAAAAGAAAGGATGAATGTATCACCAATAAAGAAGAAATTAAATCTATTGTTAGGAGCTGTTTTAGCCAATTGTATGTCAGGAAAACTGACAATCTTAGTAAAATGGATGAATATTTACAAAAACATTAAGTGCCTAGATTAACAAAAGAGGAAATAGAACACTTAAGAATCCCTATCTTAGAAAGAATATAATTGAACAGTCCATCCCAAGCACCAGATAGATTTACAGATAGGAACAATTAATTCCAAAATTTATATAAACTATTTTTAAAAACAGGCAAAGGAGTCCTATCAAATTCTTTTATGACACAAATATGGTTTTAATACCTAAAACCAGGAAGAGCAAAAACAAAGAGAGAAAAAAAAAAACTATGCATCAATTTCCTTTATAAATAGAAATTAAAATATTTTAAAAATGTATGTTGTTATTAAAAACAGAATAGAAAAAAAGAAAAACAGAAAAGAAAAATAAAACAAAACAAACCAGAACATTGTCATATGCCCAGCAGAACATCAGGGAAGATTCAAAATACAGAACAGTAAGTTACCATTTCAAGAAAGGATATATAATAGAAGAAATTATATTTATGAGTGTCCATCTTTTTTTTGCTTCCTTGTAGCTTTTGTTCTGTACTGTCCTTTTTTTTACTTTATTCTTTTTTTCCCTTTTTATCCCTCCCACCTCTTCTAAGCAGGCCATAGGTAAGCATAAATATATCTATATTTAAAATATATATAAACATACATACATACACATACACATACACAGATGTACATTCAAACCCATTCACAGATCCACATACAAATACATATATCTATATATACACATACTTAAACATTCATATATACATATACTCAGCTACATACATGCACATGTATATGTATTCAAAAGTGTACATGCATTTGAAACAATATTAATATGGTTAACATATAATGGAGATTCTATCTTGATTGAATTTTTAAATTTGGCTTTGTCTAAGATCAATGATTACTAGCCAATTTTTTTTTCCTAATAAATTCTGCTCCTGATCCTTGTAATGTTTGTATATATCTCATTCTCTCCTATCCCTGCTAACTCCTCTGCATTAATTCTGCTCTTTTACTTGGCTTGCTATTACTTAACCTCCCCCAATTCATGGATCCCTCCCCTTGTCTTCTTCCCTCAGCCTTTGCTTCCCCCTCTGCCCATCTCTCCCCCCTTATTTCTTTATAGATTTTGGAGAATACTATGCCCATCATGGTATATAAGTAATGTTGCCTATTTAACCCATTCCTGATGTGAGTAGGTTTTCAGAATTATGAGCCCTCCTCCCTCCTCTAAATATCGCTGTGTTTATTCTTCCTCTGCTTCTCATTTAGATAATATAATTAGTATTTTTATCTTTTCCTAGGCAGTTTTGCTTTTTAGAGTCAGATCATATTCAACTCTGCCCCAGTCTTTCTTTGAGCTACCTAATAGCTGACGTCAATCTTAAACATATGATATGCTTTTCCATGTAAAAAACATTACCAATTTGTCCATGTTAAGTTTCCTAAAATTTCTTTTGGATATTAATTCTTATATGTTAAATTTTCTATTGAGTTCTGGTTTGGTTGAAAGTCCTAAAAACCTGCAAGTTCATTAAATGTCCATTATTTCCATTCAGTATTATGGATAATTTTGCTGAAGATAATATTTTTGATCACAGGCCTAGTTATTTTGATTACCGGTATATATGATTCCAAAATTTGCAGTCTTTTATTATAGCTACTGATAAATCCTATATGATTCTAATTGTAGCTCCAACATAATTATTTTTTTCCTCTTTCTTGCAAAATTTTCTTTTTGATCTGCAGGTTTCAAAATTTGGCAATAATATTCCTATATGCTTTCCCAAAGTATCTCTTTGAGGGAGTGATTGGTGGGCTTTTTTCTATTTCTATTTTTCTCTCATGTTCTATCACTCCAGGACAATTTTCTTAGATTATTTTTTGCATTATTATGTCAAAGTTCCTTTTTGGAGGGGGTCACTGCTTTAAAGTAGACCAATTATTCTTATCTTTTCTCTTCTTGATCTGTTCTCCAGATTTATCTTTCTTTGGATCATCTTGCATTGAACCAGGAAGGCCTCTATTCTGCCATAAATCTTGATTTTTTACCAGTCTGTTTACCCTAAGTTGTTTTGTGTTTGTGCTGTTTGTGGGGGAAATTTAGAGAGCTTGAAATTTCCTGACCTACTCTACCATTTTCCCATAATCCTCCCAATAAAAATATTTTAAATAAGATATTAGCAAGGATATTACAGTAAGAGATCAGAAATCACATACTTTGATCATGTGGGAATTACAGTGCTGGTTCTTTATTTAAAAATTATCAACATAATTTAACATATAAAATAATAAACCAACAAAAACCATATGATTATATCAATTAATATAGAAACTTTGACAAAAAATAACTTTTTACTATTAAAAATACTAGAAATTAGATGGATCAATGAATTCTTTCTGAAAATGAAAAGTAATATTTGTCTAAAATCAAGAGCAAGTATTATGAATGATGGAGATAAACTTGAAGCCCTCCTATAAGTTGAGGAGTGAAGGAAAGATATCCATTATTACTCCTAATATTCAATATTGTATTATTAGAAATGCTGTGACAAGAAAACAAGAAAAAGAAAGTGAAAGAATAAAAACAGGCAATGACTAAACAAAACTATGACTCTTTGTAAATGACATGATGGTATAACTACAGAACCCCAGAGAATCAACTGAGAAAATTAATTGAAATAATAATTTCAGCAAAGTTGCAAAATTTAAATATATATATATATATATTTCCCAGTTAATAAATGGTCAAAGTCTATGAACAAGCAGTTTTTAGAAGAAATTAAATCAATAGCCTCATGAAAAAAATGCTCTAAATCTCTATTGATTAGGGATATGCAAATTGAAACAATTCTGAGATAGCATCTCACATCTATCAGATTGGCTAATATGGCAGAAAAGGAAAATGATATTTGTTGGAGGGGATATGGAAAACTCAGGACACTAATATACTATTGGTAAAACGAAGTAGCCCATATATTCTGGAGAACAATTGGGAACTATATCCAAAGGATTATAAGTGTGCATAGTCTTTGAGCCAGAAAATGACCTGTTTGTATAATAATATTTATAGCATCTCTGTGATAGCAAAGAAGTGAAAATGAAGGGGTCATCAATCAATTGGGGAACTGCTTAACAAATTACATTATGTAATTGTGCTGAAATAACATTGTACTATAAGAAATGATGAGCAAATATATAAGCACAGATAAACATAGGGAGTACCATCAGAAAAACCTTAAGACAGCTGACTTAAGAAAGATAATTGTTAACCTGGGAGAATAAAGGTTTGGTCAAGTGAAGGGGTCAAAAGTCAAATTGAAAAGAGTTGAGAAAAGATGAGGGGAGGAAAGAGACAATGAGAGTACATGTTCTTTCAGGAAGTACTGCTGTGAAAGAGAGATGGCAGCATCAAGGGGAGAGTTTGGGGTTTTGAATTTTTTGCTTTTGTTTTTGTTTTTTGGACGTATGGAGGGAAATGTGACCATCTGTAGAAACAGCCAGGAAGAAGCTATTTTAAAAGAAAGCAGCGAAGATGGACTGAGAGGGAATGATTGAGGAAGCAAATTCCCTTAAAGGAAAGAAAAAGATGGGATCAAGAGGAGGACAAATAGAGGGGTTGACCTGTTAAGAAAGGTGATTTCAGACTCACCCTAGAGCAAAGTAGGAAATAATGGGGAATGAAGTTAGGAATTTTTGAGAAATGTGGTAGGGGAACAGAGCTAGTTAATGACAGATGTCCTTTGATGGCTCTATTGACTATCAGCTAGAAGGATTAGTAGATGAGCAGCCAAGGCAAATAAGCAGAGGCATCAATACAATGAGAAGCCTAAGTAAAGAAGATTCTGCCAACTTAAAGCTTGCCACTAAGTGAATTATTTACTATAGCAGCTATTTACTATAAACCTACCTGTAGCCTTAGGGTAGCACACAACTCTTTGGAACTTCATGTGTGGCTCCCAAAACATGCATGGCAAGGGAATTAAAATCATTATAAATTGCTTTGACTAGTCACCAATTTTTTTCTTAGTATTTCATATAACAATCTATCAAGCCATGAAACTTTATTCATACCCCACCCCATGAAATCATGTATCTTTTGGAACAATTAAGTTTGGATTGCATTGATGTTGTGGTTGAAAGCAAATTTAGGACTTCAAAAGGCCAAAAAATCATATCATAATAAAGTAGGTATTATACTTTTGAAAGGAAAAAGACAGTACCCAATTAGCACACCTTTGTAAAAGACACTGCTGAATTCAGGCTCCCACTCTTGATTAGATTGTTTATCTCTCATTTAATGTTTTCCAAAAAAAGTGGGGAAAAAAAAAAAAAAGCTTAGGACATAAAACCATACTGACTCCACACTGAGACCCTCAGAACTCAGACAATGCACAATGTCTCAACACAGAGAATACTCATAAATTCCTGTCTTATCAGCACCATACTTGCCTTTAATTTTACTGAGAATCAGGTCAACATAACTGCTTACATGGTATACCAAAGCAGAACTTTTGCCCTCTGGGGGGTGAGATTCCCACAGACCACAGCTCAGTTTTCTATGCCAAAACTTAATGAAATTATACCTAAAAGATTTAAACTGAAATCTAATAGTTATAGAGAAAAAGAGCATTTTAAAAAAAAAAAAAAGATTTTTGGACATGGTCACAGAAAATTCCCACACTGTTTTCATCCAGGTGGTACAATGGATAGAATGCAGGGTCTGGAGTCAGGAAGACTTAGTTCAAATCCAGGCTCAGATACTTACTACTTGCATGACAAGCACTTAACCCTGTTTGCCTCAATTCCCTCACCTGTAAAATGAGCTGAAAAAGAATATGGCAAACCACTCCAGTATCAAAGAACAGGATATTACTGAAATGACTGAAAAACAACAACATATTTTCATACAATGAAATATGTAATGGGAGAGAGAAAATGCTTATAAAACACTAAAAAGAATTAACCCACCACTGTTCAAGAATAGTAGGTCTACTTTAAAGTCAGATAAAGGCAATCTGTCATCTATATGGCATTTTAATTTTTTTAATTTAATCAGCTAACTTAGATATCTTCTATGAAAGCAGAATCCCTTTCTGTGATGTCATGGGTTGTGAGGTTACAAATCCTTTTTTCCCTCTTTTTTAAGTTAATGACATCTCCAGATTAGATCCCTGGAAAACCTTGTTCTCCTAAAGCTTTTTGACCACTGGATCAGATTACTGAAATCGGACAAAATGAAGATGAACTACTTGAATGACTACTTGGAAACCTGCCTGTGCAATGCAGGTTTCTGTGCTAGTTTATGCTAGTGTATATCTGGATTCTGATGTCGTTTTAAGGAGCTGTTGTTTGTCAGAAACACAGGGAGTCTGGCTCATTATTTTAGATGACAAGCTCTCTCCCCTACTTATAAACCTGTCATTTAATATCTTGACAGTCTTTAGGCTCAAAATGCTTGGAGGCAAAGAATTAACTAAGGGCAGACCTTTGACTTCGGAGCATACTTCCTCAGTTATCTAACAAAGACTAAATTCATTGATCAGTAAAATGTTAATGTAGGTCATCTGTTTGCTTAGACT
The DNA here is from genome assembly GCA_023553655.1 of Myrmecobius fasciatus. NCBI lineage: Eukaryota > Metazoa > Chordata > Mammalia > Dasyuromorphia > Myrmecobiidae > Myrmecobius > Myrmecobius fasciatus. Next base: position 304,492 of record JAJPUD010000021.1, on the reverse strand, counting down.
TGAGCCTAAAGAGTAGAAATGAATATAAGTTGAGTAAGAAAATAGGTTTAAGTTGTGCTTAGGGGGAATTGGGGGAGATTTTTGTCATTATTAAAGGAGTGCTTGGTTATTTGAGGATTTATCTAAATGAAGGTACTTTTAAACATGTGAAGGCCACTTAAGTAACTGAAGAAAAAATGAAAATATATCAGTCACTTCTGATTTCCAATAGATTCCACCTTGCTTCTCCTGCACTCTTCAGACAAGTCTGCTTTGAGGAAAAGACAAATGCACCTTAAGGGCAAGAGGTTAAAATCAATCCTTACAAAAAAAAGTTCAGATACTCTTAAATTATGAAACCCACAAAAACTTGAAAAGATGCTAATCAGATAAAACTGACCAATTATAATACCCAAACAAGAAAAGTTAAAACTAGCAGTTGGGAGGAAGAAAATTCTAAGCTACTTATTTTTATTTTTTTATTTTTTTGCTTTTTTATTTATTTATTTATTTATTTATTTTTTGCTGAGGCAATTGAGGTTAAGTGACTTGCCCAGAGTCACACAGCTAGGTAATGTTAAGTGTCTGAGACCAAATTTGAACTCAGGTCTTCCTGAATTCAGGGCTGGTGCTCTATCCACTGTGCCACCTAGCTGCCCCTAAGCTACTTATTTTTAAAATGCTGAAACATCACTTAATTTTAATTCTTTGTGTGTATGTGTGTGTGTGTGTGTGTGTTTCAGTTTTAGCTCTTTTCATTAATATATCTGCAAGACTTCACTGCTCTTCCCTCTTGATTTATAATAATTTCCTTGATTGTTGTTAAAGATTCTCTTGATAAATATAACCATTTAGTATTATTATGTAGCAGATAGGTGGTGCAATGGTTAGAGTACTGTACTTAGAATAAGGAAGATTCACCTTGCATTCAAATCTGGCCTCAGATACTACTGATCAATAGTACTATTTAACCCTGTTTGCCTCAGTTTCCTTATCTGTACAATGAATTGGAGAAAGAATGGTAAACCACTCCAGTAACTTTTCTAATAAAATCCTAAACTGGGGTCATACACACTTATATATATAGTGTGTATGTATGCATATAGTATGCATATGTATGTGTATGTGTATATATATATATATATAGTGTATGTATATACATATAAATATATATATATATATATCATATATGTTACAACAATCGTATGAGTAAGATTTTACAAGTGAAATTATATTTCCTTTTATAAATAAGGAAAGAGACTTAGATTAAATCACTTGCCCATGGTAGAAAGTATTTCAGGTATAATTTAAATTCAGGTTTCTCCTGAGCAAATCCTATGCTCTTTTCACTACAGTACAACAGAGTTCCTGCCAGTCAGAAGTTATCTTCTCTTAGTTATGGGGCAGAAGATATGGTGTATCAATAAACAGATGAATGTCAAAATAATTACAGATTCACAGAACTTTGGAGTTGAAAAGTATTTTTGTGTCATATAATTCAGCCACTTATTTTATATTTGAATAAAAAAATTAATTATTCCCCACACAAAAAAGCAATTTATTTTTATCATATTATTATAATATGCATATTATTATAATAATATAATACAATAATTATTATTATATTATATTATTATATCATATAATATAATAATAATTATTGTATCATACAATAATAATTATTATATTATATTTATTTAATTTAATTAATTTAATTTAATTAATTTAATAATTAATTATTGTATCATGTTAGTATATTATTGTTATTAAATTAAAAGCAATTTATTTTATTAGTTTTATTATTATTATATTTATATTGTTATAATAATATAATAATTATTATATTATATTATTATTATTAATATTAATATTATTTCTATTTAACAGGTATGGAAAAATTTTACTCTTGTATAGAAAAATATATATTTTTTAAATAATGTGATAGATCATCTACTCTTTGATTACATAGTATAAAAAAAGTAATGGTGTTTCCCCAGGGCCCAAATTTTAAAATGAATGCATGAATGAAAGAACAAATAAATAATATAACCCTAAAGACTCATACAAAATTGAAAAACAAATACAGTATTAATATAAAAGACATACAGTAAGAATTCATTTAATGCTAAAACAAGAAACAATGGTATGTATTTTTAAAATTTCATAGATTTTACTAATTTTTTGTTATTGGTTTGAAGATAGAAAAAAGAAGGAAATAGAGAAGAGATCAAAAATAGAACAATAAGTATATATCAAAACTAGATCAAGTTATGTTGTTCATTTGGTTTTATGGGGTCATCCTTTTCTCTTGGAATAGGTTTGAAAAATCCCTTCAAATGGAGTGCTTACAATGCAAAGTGCTTGGAATACAAAAAGGGCAAAAAAACCCAATCCCTGCCCTCAAGGAATTTACAATCTAATGAGGGAGATAACATGTAGACATATACAAAGCAAGCTATTTATAAGATAAATTAGAAACAATTAACAGAAAGTAGGCACTAGAATTAGAAGTCTTTAAGATATCTCTATAAAATTTTACAACTTCTGATGGCTTCTTACTATATAATTCTGCAAAGATAGCTATTTGTTGTTTGTAGCAATGATGGCCAGCAAGCCATCCAGAAAAGGAATCAGGAGTAAAAGCAAGGTCAGGCTCCTACTGAAGTTAGAACCCAAGATAGTTTATCAGGGCACCAAATAAATATTCAAAGATTGTATTCTGTATCCCCAAATCTTCAGGGTTTCCAGTATGGTTTGGATCAATTATACAGTGCTCTTGTTATTAAAAGTCATTATCTTGTTTATATATATAAATATGGTTTTATCCATAGTCCCTACCCTAGCAAGCTTACAGCCTAAAACAGACAATAATGAGTATAAATGAATTTCAGTAGGAATCAAAAGGTATTTCAAACATTGCTTTTATTAACCATGAACAAGATGAATATAAAGTGACCTAGATTAGTAGAAACAATAGAAAATAATTGTGCCACTTTATTAGAATTAATAAGTACTCAAATCTGTAGCGTTGTATGTTATAGTTTAGCTAATAATGAAATGGGACTGGTAAAATGGGGATAAAGAGAAGAATCTAACAATGTATGTACAATGATGTGATCAACAGATTGAACAGGAAGACAGTTAATTCCATTACCTAGATCACCTAGAGATTACAGGAAAGATTTATATCTAAAATACTTAAAATCTGCAATGTTACCTTAGGGGTAAAGGAAAGGCTGTGAGAAAAAATAAAACAAAACTGCATCACATATGAAGATAAATAGCTTGAAGTTTAACAGATTCAAAATATTTGGATCACTTGCTAAAAAGTTATTTTTAATTGATTTAAAAGTGAACCTCTACTATGAAACTTCTGGCCTTCTGAATCGTTAAATAAACAATTAAACTCAGATCTTTTTATATGTAAAAAAAATGACAAACAAAAGTACAATTTTATTTTTGGAATTTAGAATAATTTTCATAATCTCTAATATCCCTATCTTTTAAAGGGAGAGAGAGAGAGAGAGACAGAGAGAGAGAGAGACAGAGAGAGAGAGAGACAGAGAGAGACAGAGAGAGAGAGACAGAGAGAGAGACAGAGAGAGACAGAGAGACAGAGAGAGACAGAGAGACAGAGAGAGACAGAGAGAGAGAGAGACAGAGAGAGAGAGAGAGACAGAGAGAGAGACAGAGAGAGAGAGAGAGAGAGAGAGAGAGAGAGAGAGAGAGAGAGAGAGGAGGGACATAAAGGAAGAAGAGAGGTACTCAGAGGGAAAGAGAGGGGGAAAGTCATAAATGTTAAAAGCTTATTCCAATTTTTTTTTTTTTTGAGGCAACTGGGTAAATCAAAGAGAATTTTGAAGCTAGAAAGGGCATCTGAGATCATCTAATCCAATTGATATATTTGCCCAATGAAGAAACTGAAACCTAAATAGGTTAAGGAATTTGTTTAGGATCACATAGCTAGTTAAAGGCAAAGCCAGGATTGGACCAAAATCATCTAAATTTTAAGTACAATGATCTTTCCACAAAACAATATTACTTCCCTGAAGTAATTCATTCTTCTCCAGATGGGAATTAAATCAGGGATGCTATATTGAAAGTGCCAAATTCTAACATTGTTTTCCTTATAGAGGAACTTATAGAGAACTAGAAAAAAGTAATAATCTTGCTCAGACTAGGATAATGGAAAAGAAACTATCCACAGTCTTATGTGCAAACACATTCTTTCAAGACCTTGTCTAAATGGTCACTGAAGAAATACCTCTCAACATAAAGAAAAACATCAAATTTCAATTAAGCTAAGAAATGTTAACTGAACAACAAAATTCCCTATAACCAGAAAGAGCAGGAAAACTCTGAGTACCACATTGACAAGAGAAAAAAAAAAAAAAAATATATATATATATATATATATATATATATATTAAAAAGGGAGAAAATCATATTAGCAGAATGTAAGAGAGCAGCTTTGGAGAGGGCCCATGGGTGCACTAACCAGAACAATAAAGAATTAGGAATAGCTAGTAAGGTAACAGTTCTTAAAATGGCTTAAATTTCATCCGCCCTCACTAAGGAGTGATATTTCCCTCAACAATAAGGCAGGATCCACTCAAGACACAGGAGTAAGGATCATATCTCTACAATAGATCTTAGGAGATAAAATGCAAGAACAGTAAGGTTAACATCACAATTGACAAATTTTTGGTGTAAGTCTAACAGAAAACAAAAAATATATCAAAACAATGTTATTAAATTGGAAAAGTTTGAAATGTTAGAAAGTGTTCCCCAGCAATTCACTTATATGCTTTTATCAATTTGGCAAGTTTGCTAGAGAAAGGGGGAAAAATCAATTTACAGGAGTTGGTTTTTATTTTAAATGACTTATTTTGTTAGCAACAGTATCAGGACGGGACCTGCCTTAGGAATATGAAAAAGAAAGGTTTGGCTGCATCATCTTGTCTCTTTGACCAGAAATTCCCTGTAACAGAACTAAAACCTATTGGATCTCATATTATTAGAGTCTAAGCTATAATAGGGGCTTTGACCTTGAGTAAAGAAAATATAATCATGGTATTCTCAGGAGTGGGATGAATCTACTTAGGTTATGTGGCTAGAGGCCCTTTTTTTTTTCTACTGAAAGTTTTCTCAATGGGAGAACAGGTCAAGCAGAAAAGACTGGAAAAGAGACCTCTCTCTCCCAGAAATTAGAAATGAATATATTATAACTATTCTGGCCTTTTCCAGAAACTTCACAGAAGCTGACAAAAGTTCAAAAGTAAGGGTGATTGTAGAAGAATATGAACAGGTGCCTTAAAACAAAACAAACAAACAAACAAAAATTAATTTATTATTTCATAGACCTAAGGTTACCTTTCTACAAGGTTTGGAACTTTATATTTTATGGCCCCTTTTTCTGATACACAAGGGGTAAATATTTAATTTTATGAATTATATTTCTAGCAATCCATTAGATACTAAGAATTGTAGGAGAGAAGAGACAGTATTAAAAGCTTCAGACATATGTTGCAATTTCCCCCAGGTACCCAAAGAAAGAGACATAGCACTTCTAGATTCCAGCTATAGATGTAGTTTTGTGAAAATAAGTAAATAAATAAGAAATAAATCTCATTTAACAAGAAGTATTTGCCATTGCAAATTATCAGATTTCTGCCTTTGCATTTCATAATTCAAATGAGAAATAACTATATTTTTTATCATTATACATTAGACTATCCATAAAATTCATAATTCTAAAATGCTATATCATAGTTCTCTCAGCATTTAATTTCAAGTCATTTAAATACTAAAATAAATTTTATGATCCTTTCAATATGTATAGTGATGTATATCATAATCCATCTTATATAATATTAGTCTATATCCTCCTAGAAATATGTCAAGAAGCTCATTAAATATTCCAGGAATTTTTCTCATGTTTTTGTGATTATTAGTAGGATACTAGTAGAAAATAGAGCCAGGTAGGCAATAAATATGTATTAAGGACTTACAATATGCCAGGGGCTATTATACTAAGTGTTAGGTTCTTTGGGAGGTTATGTTTTAATAAGGAAAGACAACATATGAAAAGAAGCTGGAGGTAGGAAAGGGGCAAGGATTCCCAGGCAGTGGCACATAGCAAATAAAGTCTGGAGAGTCAGAAGCATAGTCAGGAGGGAGAGAATGATGAACAGCTAACTTAGGCTCATTCCCCTAATGGAGGGTATAAGCTGTTCATCACTTTTTGTTTGTTTCTCTGGCATAACTGAACTATTATCTTTTTCACTGATAAATTTATTTTCTGACATTTTAGTCCTATTTTTCTTTTAAAATCCCTTATGTGTTGTGTGGTAAGGTACTCACACTCACTATGGGGCTCTCCATAGTTTTTTAAGTGATTCTTTTTCACTTATTTGGAAATGATTATGTTCCATAATTCCATGACTTGTTTTTTTTGTTTGTTTGTTTTTTAGGTAGTAGCTTAGGGGTCATCAGAGAAATTTGTAGTTTCCCAAACTTCATTATACTGCACTTGCTCGATTCTGGTCCCAACTCACTGCCCGTTCTCAGTGTCAGTCCAAGAAATATATAATGATGGAAAAACTTTATAGATTATCCATTCAACTATATATCATAGTCTGAATAACAGTCATTTTCCATGTGGTTCAATAAAGAATTTCAAGTAATGTTTGGAAAAATTTTATTTAAAAGCAAACTAATTTGATTTTTTTCTTTTTTTATTACTTAAAAAAATCTAACTATATATAGTTCTAAACAAAAGACCATCCTTTTTCATCCTGCCTCAGTGGAATCTATTCTATGGCAAAGGTCCATCTGAAATTAATTAAGGGCAATTCAAAATATTAAAGAAATAGCAAAATTATATGAATACTTCCCACACAAAGATATTCATCCCAAACCTGAGAGAATTTATGAGATTTTCTCCCTATAAACTCAAATTCTTATGAAAAATTTTAATATGTAAATGCTAAAAAAACAAACAAAACCATTCTTATACATAACTTCCAAATCTGAGCTGACTTTTTTCTTTTAAGGTTTGTCCTATATTGATATTGAGAATTCTCTACTGATTGTAATGGAATTGACATTTCTGATGATTATAATACTATTTTTATATTCAAATATGGTTCATTCTTTTTTTTCCCTGAGGCAACTTGGGGTAAGTGACTTGCCCAGGGTCACACAGCCAGGCAGTGTTAAATGTCTAAGGTCAAATCTGAACTCAGATCCTCCTGACTTCAGGACTGGTGCTCTATCCACTATACCAACTAATTGCTCCTCAATATGTGCATTCTAATTCTAAACTATATTACTCATTTGGAGGAAAATGAACTTTAAAGGAACCTGCATCATTTTTTTCATACAATGAAAGTAATAGATCCTTAAGTGGCACCTGTAGGAAAGCCCCAGGGCAAAATAAAAAGATATAACTTTCAAGTATAGTCACCACAAGTCAATTCTTTATCTTGGATCTAAGCCTGTAATGGAATTCTCCTCCAGATAGGCCTCAATTTAAGGAATCCTATTTTTAAAAGAAAAAGAATTGCTCTTATTTTCACCCATGAAGTACATGGTCATTTCCTTTCTTGCTCTCTTGGTGGTTATTCACTCTTGTGTGTTGCACTTTCCTAACCCTCCTTTTACAAACATCCTGATAAAAAGTAATTTGCTGCCAAGGGAAAACAAACAAACAAACAAACAACAAATACAACATAATTTGAGTCAATAGAAAGCAAAAATGAAGGTATCAAAAAAGACTCTACGGAACAATTGTATCTGAACTGAATAATGAAGGAATATAGAGAATCTTGGTTGTTGTCCTTCATTCTCAAAGAGGATCAAAATGAAATCACTATATTGGAGTCCAGTTGCAGTGTGTCCCACTGTGGCTAATCAGACCAATGAGAACTTGGAATACTTTGCCACAGGTAAGACACAAATAGTTCCTATGAACATTTGGGGTGGCATCTCTAACTTTGCACATCTTGCATTTCTTTGGGGATAATTCAATTCTGCTTTGCTCATAGAGCACAAGCACCTTCTCTGGTGAGGGCACTGCCATGCTAAGTGGTCCTGTGCCAGAGTCTTCCACAGAGTCAATTCTAAAGTTCTTAAGAGAGACTTTGAGAGTGTCCTGGTATCACTTTTTCTGATCATATTTTGAGTGCTTGTCCTCTGTAAGTTCTCCATAAAATAATCTTGTTGGTAAGAATACATTTGGCATTTGAACAATGGCCAGCCCAACCAAATCAGGTTAAAGTCAGGAGTTGGGAGTGTTAGGATTATGGTTAGAATATTAAAGGGAAGATGAATAGGAGATATAGTCCAGGGGTGGAACCTCCACTCTATGCAGACTTCCACCTTCTCCTATGCCCACCAGACTGATTTCCTGTTTCCAATGATGTGAGAAGAAAAGTGAACTTCCTTCTGATCTTAGGGTGCCTGTCTCCTGAGGGAAGAGGAAGGGAAAAATCAATGGGGAGCAAGACTTCCTTCTCTGCTATGCAAGTTTTACTTTTATCTCCAGATGCACAGTCTTCTGTCTAATTCCCAGCTTTCAGAGGGAAGAGAAATGAAAACAGTTCTCCCATCTGACCTTTTACTTTACATTTCTGGTGAGCTCATGTCCTTGATCTCCAACCTCTTCTAGGAAGAGAAGTGGCCCCTTCTATTTTACTTTTCAATATCTACTGCTCTATCTCATCTTAGCCACAAAGAAGAGTATCATACTCTTGTGAGGTGTGGCCTGGTCATCACACATAATGCACCATCTCCATCTTCAAGGACTTCGATTTCTTATCAAGCCATAATCAACTGACTTTCCATCTCTCTCTCTTCCTTCCTTAATCAAACTTTACTCTTTATGCACATTGTACCTCCATTCCTCAAACCATCAGATCTCTTCTGGGCCTTCAATGTCACTCTACTCTTTTCTCTATTTTGACTTCTTGTAGAACTAATTCAACTCTACACTTCTCCTTCTCTTGAGTCCCTTTTTCTCTTATCATATAAACAAATAGTAGCTTGTCAAGCCTGAGCTTTGGATCACTCCCTCCATTTTGTCACTTTACTACTACACTTGTGCTACTGAATGAAGATGGAGAAAATCATGCAACTATTCTTACTAATTCCATTTCAAATTTATGCCACATTGCCCCAACTGGATCCTCATTGCTTCTAGGCAATCTTTATATACCACCATCATCAACTCATTTCATGAGAATGGCTCTTCCAAACATTTTTTCATCCTAACTCAAACATCTCATGGCTCCCCCTCCTCCCACCCTTTTAGTTAAGAACCTTTTCTTATATTTTACTGGGTAAAAAATTAGACTATTTAATGTGAACTTCTTTGTCTGCCCTCTTCCTTATCTCATATCACTCAGATGCCAGCAGCTACTATCTTTTACTTCACCCCTATCTCATATAAAGAGGTAGTTTTAATCCTTACCCAAGGCCAGTCCCTCCACCTGCACAAACAATTCCATTCTATTCCATTTCTTCCAAAGACTGTGCTTCCCACCCCTTGCTTATTCCTACTTTATCACTAATCTTCAATATCTCCCTATCTATTGGCTCCTTTTCAAAGTTTACACATATATCTAGGTTACCTCTGTCCTCAAAAATCCTCATTTGATCCTTCCATCTCAGTCAACTATCAAACTATATCTTTTCCATCCATTGTGGCCAAATATCTTGAGCCAGTCATCTGTAATAGCTTACTTTCTTCTCCTTTCCTTCTTATCCTGTTGCAAAATCTTGTCTTTCAAACTCATCATTTCACTGAAATTGCTCTCTCCAAAATTATCAATAATCTTTAAATTGCTAAATCCAGTGCCTTTTCTCAATCTTCATTCTTCTTGACCTCTCTACAGCCTTTTAAACTGTTCATTATATTATTCTTGTTTTCAGCACACCACTCTTTCCTGCTTCTTTTCCTACCTATAAAATTGCATATTTTCAATATTCTTTGCTGAATTTTCATCTATTTAGTTCCATCTAACTAAAAGTCCCCCAAGATTTTGTTCTTAACCATCATCTTCTATTAACCTTCTACAAAACAAAAAATCTGATTTTCTCATTAGTTTCTATGGATTTGATTCCCATCCCTATGCTGATGATTCTTAAATTAATCTTCTGACTTCCAAACTCATATCTCCAACTGTCTATTAGGTATTTCAAACTGGATGTCAAATAGATAGCTTAAATGCAACATATCCAAATCTGAAATTATTATCTTTCATCAAATCTCATCTCCTTCCCAAATTTCCTATTATTGTTAACGGCAATACCATCTTCTCATGGGCTTACAACCTAGGATTTATCCTCTATTCCTCATTAACTTTTACTCCACCACCACCACCCATATTCAAACTGACACAAAAGCCTGCCAATTTCATATCTGTAACATCCCCTCTTTTGTCTTAAGCCTGTCAATTTCATCTCTGTAACATCCTCTCCCTTGTCTTATACTGCTACCATCCAGGGACAGGCCCTCATCACTTCATATTTGAACTACTGAAATAGCCTGCTGTAAGTCAGTTTGCCTCAAATCTCTTCCCCACTCCAACTCATCCTCAATTCAGCCTCCAGAATAATTTCACAAAGCACAGGTCTGACAATGTCACCTTCTACTCAATAAACTCCACTCTACTATGAGATACAAAATGTTTTGTTTGGCAATCAAAGACTTTCAGAAGCCATCTTCCACACACCTATACACTTCTAGACTTCTAACTTTCTCTCCTCTTTCCAGGATCTCTTCAATCTATTGACACTACCCTCCTTGCTATTCCAAAAACATTTCACTCCGTTTCTATCCATCTCTTATGTCCTAGTATTTTCTCTGCCTATATTTTTTCACTCTTCATCTCCATCTCCTGGATTCCCTATTTTCCTTCAAGTTACAACTCAAATTCTGTTTTTTTTTTTGTTTACATCAAGCCTTTCCCAATCTCTCTTTTCCTAATTCCTTCCCTCTTTTAATTATTTTCCATTTCTCCTGTATATAGCTAATTTGTGTGTGAATATTTTGCTTTTGTTGTTCCTCAATTGTGTCTGATTCTTCATGAGCCCATTTCCTTCTCTAGCTCATTTTACAGATCAAGAAATTGAGGCAAACAGGGTTAAGCAACTTGCCCAGGATCACATTGCTGGTCTATGTCTGAGGCTGGATTTGAACTCAGAAAGATGAATCTTTCTAATTGCAAGCTCAATGCTCTAAGCACTGCACCACCTTGTTGTTATGGGAAAAAAAGCATATTGATTCAGACACTTCCCTTTTACCTCTACTTTTTTTCTTTCTTTTTTTTCTTGCTGAGGCAATTGGGGTTAAATGACTTGCCCAGGGTCACACACCTAGGAAGTGTTATGTGTCTGAGACCAAATTTGAACTCAGGTTCTCCTGACTTCAGGGCTGGTGCTCTATCCACTGCACCACCTCACTGCCCCTCTCTTTTTTCTTTTAAAAGTCACATTAAGCATATCATTTATACTAAGATTTTCCTAATTCTTATGCCCAATCGTTAGTAGTCTTTTGCATCTCTGTCTCCAGCACCTAGCACAGTTATTGGCACATAAATAAATCCTTAATAAACATTTGTTGATTTATGATTCTTTCAGTAAAAGTAGAAATAAATTCTGCCAGAACTCTTCTAGTTTTAAAGATTCTACTAGAAAATACGGTCATCCTCCAACATGGAGTGAATAATGGGGAGTTAATATTTCATATGATCTAGCAATTTAATCAGTATAAACTTTATATGTGCTTGTTTCTTTGTTTTTTAACATTTCCCTGTATCATTAAAACAAAAAGAAAAACAAAAACAAAAACTTTTTTTCACTTTAGTTTTATAGAAAGGAGATTTTAGGCGTAGAAACTGAAATGCAGAAAGGATAAAGGATTTGGTCAGGATAAGCCATAATATTTAGAATAGGCCCTTCTGTGACACACCAAGATGTGTATCTTACAGGTCCCGACAATCTATTTTGTTACATCTCTGATGCTTCTATGAGAAATTAAAATGAGCCAAGTCTGCCTCCCTTCCTGAGAAAAGCCCCATATTTAACATAACAGAAGCAGCCAACACCTCACATTTTGTAGAATTCTGTATTTACTATGGGCTTATGAAATAAAGTATAAACTTTCTCATGCTATAAAAGCATGCAGTGAAAGTTATAGCCAAAATAAGGAAGTTGTGCATAATAGAACAGTTGGCAAGTGCTTTAATCACTGGATTGGGAAGTCAAGATGCAATGCTTCCATTCCTTTTCAAACACTTTTGAGCTATCTTAATTTAAATACCACACACTGGGGCTGTATAGAACATTTATGAGGTATCACACTTTGTGGAGGAATGCTGACTAGAGATACTAGCTAATTGTGAAGCAAGCACTGTTTACCTGATAAGAATTTCAATCTGGTGGGATGTTTGGGGGTGGGGAACAATAGCAAAGACAGGCCTAAGACAGAATAGGTAAGCAGATGCACATCATGATTATATTTGCCACTGTACTATCTGATGTTAGTTAGGCAAAGGATCTTGATATACCAGTATGAAAGAAGTAGGAAATAAGGAGCAAGAAAGGGCTATTTAACATTTCTGAATTTTTCTTGCTTTTCTCATTCGGAAAAACAATAGCTGCTGTTCACTTATCAGACTCTCCTATGCACCATATTAGCCATATTTTAAATAAGGTGCAAACCAGGGCCCAAAGATTAGACCCAAATTGACCCATGCTCAATGAGCCTACTGAGAAAACAAATATCCTTCCGACATAGTAGTATAGCAATTCATTCATTAGTAGGCAATATTTATTTCACAAGAAATTTCTAGAATTTAAGTCAGATAAATAGATTTACATGGTAGAGAAGAAAATTCACTGACATTTTGGTTGCTCTGAACCACTTATCTTAGGCCCATCCTATTTCTTATTGTGTGATTTTTTTCTGAAGGTTTAAATTTGCAAATGAAGCAAAGGTCAGAAATAGGGAAAGGAGAGAGTATTAAGTTTGGTATTAAGATGAAATTACTTCATCTGATCATGGACCAGTTAAACATTACAAACCACGAATCAGAATTAAAAGAAAGGAAAAGGGCCCCAAATTTTGGTAACAACATTTCTCTAACAAATCATTCATGAAATGAACTATATTTTTTGTTTTTACAAATACTAATACCTTAAGATAGCTTATTATTATTTATTATTAAATTGTATTGCTTATATGTGTGCATGTTCAGAAGAAATTAGAGTTAATTCTTAAATTTACTCTAAATCTAAATACAGATAAAATCAAAACTTGATTTGGAAACATATAGACACATTAAAAAAAAAATTGCTTCTTCACTAATACATAATTGTTCCAGAAAGGGAATGACTTGATAGGAACATTGAAAAGGAGTGGTAGAAAGCATAGATCTGGACAATCTCAGAAAAGCCATATTTTCCCTGCCAATTTCAATATTTATCTTGACTACTCTAAGCTAGAATAAAAGAGAACAATTGAAAAACTACATAAGGGATTATATCATTTCAGGACAGCAGGAAACATTTTAGTTGGGGGATGGGAGTAACATAAAAGTTAAACAATTATATTTTAGTGTAGCACCCTCTCTAGCTAGATCTCTACATTTTTATAAAACATTATTTAAAACAAACAATAATAACTGATGATGCCAAAAATTATCATTTTCAACTGTGGTTTACTACTCTAGTTGACTAAAAAGCATCTTCATCATTTAAAAGAATGAGTGCCTATAAATGAACTACTTAGGAAGCAGGTGGTGATGTAGTTAGGATGGAGAATAGATAGGAAACACCTAAAAGGTAGACACTTTTCTTCTAACCTAATCCAATCCACCAAACATTTAAGCAGAGTTTGCTATGTATATGTAGCAAACTGAGCTAAGTGCTACTTAGAAAAGTATCTGCTTTTAAGAAGTTTATATTCCATGGGGAGGATATAAAAGGTAAAGAACTAAACATAAAAATTAAAATTTAAGAAAGGGAAAACCACTAACCATCAGGGAAGTCAGGAAGGGATTGAAGTAAAAGGTAAAATATACACTGAACCTTGAATAAAGCTAAGATTCTAGAGAGTAATGATAGGAGGAAGTGTTGTTTATCATTATAGACTTGGAAAGAAAAGAGAAAGAATGCTGAGTTCATTTATTAGTAAATCACTCAATATGTGGAAGATAGTGTATATGAAACAACTAACTTGTAATAATCCCAGCTAAGTAGGTTACAGCTAGAAAAATGCATTTAAGGCAAATTTCTATCTGGCCACAATCTCTGATTGCTCCCCCACTTCCATCTAACTTCTGTTCCTACACTATAGTCTTGGTTTTTAGCTACCTCTGTCTTTCTCTCTCCTGCCAGCATCACCATGCATTAGAAGCAAAAAATCAAATCCTTCAGTCCTGAACCCTCATTCAGGAGTTTGTAATTTATAAGAGGACCACATTCCATCAAACCAAGGATAACCTGTTGGCAGATTAACTTTAACTTGGTTAAGTTGGTCTACTAATAAGAAACCAATGGAAATGAATCTTAGCATTCAAGTCACATTACTGTTTGTTCCCAATGGGGATGCAATGTCCCTCAGTAAGAACTGTGCCTCATCCAACCTGCTGCAAACCCCCTGCCAGGGGGAATGATTTAACATTTTCCTCAACCCACTTGAACAACATAAGGACTTATTGAAACATGGGTCTTACAAATATGCCTGAATGTCAGGATTTTGGCTTTAACAATGGACTATAAATGACTCCAGTTATATCTCTCTTATGTTCTTCCTAATTTATGAGCCAAAACCCTGATATTTAGGCACATGGATGGGAATCATATTATTCCAAAAGGCAACAATTATCTTCCTCTCACTACACCTAGACATCAATGGGAAGGGTTAAGAAATTGGAAAACCTGATATCTCCTACAGGGAGAGAAGAGAATGTTTTATTAAAGCAAGGATAATGATTTTACTTTGGAATAAAAACACTTATTGTAGTACTAAACAACCAGATATATCATAGGATATATGCTAACTCCTACTCTATGTGTTCAAAAATTTTTCTAGATAACTCATATAATTCCAAAAAGTTTCAGGAAATTCAATTCAAGAAACAATTATTAAGTAAATACTATACTCAAGGCATTATCCACAGTGAGATGACATTCTGCCTGGAGCAGAGGTACAACAGACAAACAGATAAACAAATTAAGGAAGAAGATGGGGGGGATCATTAATAACCAACTGAAACCCTAAAGGAAAGCTTCATTGGCAGTTGCCATCTACAACGAGATTCTAAGTAGCCAGGGAATCTATGAGGCAGAGATGAGGAAAGAGTATACGGTCCAGGAATAAAAGACAGACTATGCAAAAGCATTTAGGAATGGAAGGCATTGTTTAGAGGACATAGGCCACATGGAATGTAGAAAAATGAAACAAGTCCATAAACAGGGCTTTAAATTGTGAAGGCTTTAAATGTCAGGGTGAGGCATTTGTATTTCATTCTAGATAACAGGGAACAACTAAAGCTTTTATGGTATGAATCAAGAATTTTTATAAAATACATTGTTACCTCTAAGGGAAAATATAAGTTAAACACATTTGTCTATACCACATATGATTAAAATGAGTTAGATTTTTATTTTTGTTATTTTCGGTGCACTTGATCAGAAGTTTTTATTTATACTGATGTTGGCATAACTTTGACAACTGAAAATGAGGTTAGAGATCAACTCACTAAGCACCCTTATCACAAGTTTGTTTTAAATATTTAGTGAAATTGTGTATGCAATAGTGCTTTTATAGAGAAAGGACTACATGAATGTATACTTAAATACTTAAAAGGCTCCATGAACACATTGGTATGACTATTCACTCCAACAGTACAGATGACAGCCCATTCACAACTTATCCTTGATACTCTTGTCTTTTGTATGCTTAGAAATCTTCCACAAGCTATCCACCAAACGTATTATAGCTTTGTTTTTATTTTATATATGAGAAAATAAAATTACAGAGAGATTGTACCTCTCACTGTATGTCATAACAAGAAGAATTTTAGGAATGCTACCTTGAAGTATTCAGTTATGCTTTAGAACTCACACTGAGTTTTATATTATATAGGCAAAGCTTTAATGTAGCCATATCCTATTAAAGTTTTGACAATCCAAGTAGAGTCAAGATGGCATAGAGTAGACAGGTCTTTGTCTTACTTTCCTGGCTTCCCTCAAATCAATTTCCCATCAAGCCTCTGAACTGGTTTTGTAATGCAACAAGTTTCCAGCAGAAGATATTTTGGAGGAACTTTAGAAAAAGTCTGATTCAATTAGCCATGGGGGGGGGGCGGGGGGAAGAGAGGAGGAGGTAAAGGGAAGAGTCAGGCCAAGAGCAGGGGACCAGAGTAGTGTGGTGTCTGGGCACTGGGGGAATCTACTGGGAGGCTCTTAGCCAAAATACAGCAGCATTGGCTACCCTGTCCTGGTTCAGAAGCCAGTGAATCAGTAAACTAGCTGTGAGACCTCCAATGCAACAGCAAAAGGCAAATAGTGAGCCCCTGAACCCCAGCTTAAGGTGGGACTTGGCTACATCTACCCAGCACAGGAAGCAAGTCAGTAGCCCCAGCCCCAGGGCAGCATGAACCCTGTAAAAGAAGCTCAGAATAATCTCTCCTTTGCCCTAATAACAGACCTCAAGCTTTAAAAATGAGCAAAAAAAAGCAAAAATAACTGACTACAGATAGCTTTTATGGAGACAGAAAAGAACAGACTTCAAACCCCGTAGATTCTAAAGATAATCTCCAGATGAAGCCCCAAAGAGTGATATGAGTTGGTTCCCATCTCTCAAGACTCTCTTGGAAGAATTCAAAAAGGATCTTAAAACAGAGTTAGAAGAAAAATGGGAAAAGGAAATGACAAGTTTGCAGGAGAGTTTGGAAAAGGAAATACAGAAATTTTCTGAAGAAAACTCCTTAAAATACATCTAGAGAAATGGAAAAACCATATAATTCCTAAAAAAAGGGATTTGATGAAATGGAAAAAGAATATAATTTCTTACAAAATAGATTCAATGAAATGGAAAAAATAAACAAATTCACTGAGAAACAGAATTTGTAAAATGGAAAAAAAAAACCCACAATGAACAAAACAATTCGTTTAAAAGTTCAATGGCCAAATGCAAAACAAGAATTAAAAAAGCTAACTAAAGAAAATAATTCGCTAAAAATTAGAATTGAATAAATGGAAGTGAAAGACTCAATGAGACATCAAGAATCAGTCCAACAAAACCAAAAAATGAAAAAATAGAAAAAAATGTAAAATAACTCATTGGAAAAATAGCTGACCTGGAAAACAGATCTAGGAGACATAATCTAAGAATTACTGGGTTTCCTGAAAACCATGATGAAAAAAAATTTCTTTCAGGAAATTATCAAGGAAAACTGCTCTGATGTCCTAGAACTAGAAGGTAAAAGAGCCACTGAAAGAATTTACCAATCACCTTTTGAAAAAGACCCCAAAATTAAAATTCCAAGGAAAATTGTAACTAAATTTCAGAATTATCAGATCAAGGAGAAAATACCGCAAGCAGCCAGAAAGAAACAATTCAAATATTGAGGAGCAACAATCAGAATTACCCAGGATCTAGAAACTTGCCCTTTAAAGGCTTGAAGGCCCTGAAATATGGTATTCTGAAGGACAAAGGAACTTTGATTGAAGCCAAGAATCAACTATCCAGCAAAATAAAGCATTACCTTTCAGGGAAAAAAATGGACATTCAATTAAACAGATGAATTTCATTTATTTCTAGTGAAAAAACCAAAGCTGAACAGAAAATTTGATCTTTAAATATAGAACTCAAGAGAAACATAAAAAGGAAAGGAAAAAAAAAACTTTCTTTTGAAAGTTAAAAAGTTTACATCCCTATATGGGAACATATATATATGATATATTTAACTTGAGATATGTTTAATTCTTGAGTACTGTATCTCTATTAAGGGAATACTTAGAGGGTGCAGATATAATTTGATTTTATTGTGATGATAATAAAAAGAAAGCAGAAGTGAAAAGAGGATTGATTGTACTCAAAGAAGAGGAAAGGGGAAGTAAAATGGGGTAAATTACATCTCATGAAGAGGCAAAAAAGATCTATTACAATTGAGGGAAGAAGGGAAGGGGATGAGCCTTGTGTGAAACTTATTCTCATTGGATTTGGCTCAAAGTGAGAATATCAGACATACTTGGTATCACCAAGAAACTTGTCTCACTCTATAAAAAAGTAGGAGAGGAAAGGGGAAGGGAAAGAGAGGCAAACAGAAAGGAGAACAGAAGTAGAAGGGGACAGGTATAAGAAAGGGAGAGGGGCTATAAATGGAGAGGGCTGCTCTACTTTTTGAGGGATGGGACGGTCAGAAGCAAAATACTGGGGAGGAGAGAATGGGGGAAAGGAAAGAGAAAAGTGTAACTTGGGGAAAATAAGGTGGCAGGAAACACAGAGTTAGTAATTTTAACTATGAATGTGAATAGAATGAATTCTGCAAGCAAATAGCAGACTGGATTAAAAGCCAGAATCCTATGATATGTTGTTTACAAGAAACACATTTAAAGTAGACTGATATATATACAGAATAAAGGTAAAAGGCTGAAGCAGAATACATTATGCTTCTGCTGAACAAAAAAGGAGGGATAGCAATCCTGGTCTCAGATCAAACAAAAGCAAAAATAGATTCAATTAAAAGAGATTATGAAGGAAATTGTATTTTGCTAAAGGATACCATAGGTGATGAAGTAATATAAATACTAAGTATATATGCATCAAGTGGTACAGAATCCAAATCCCTAGAGGAAAAGTTAAGAAAGCTGCAAGAAAAATTAAACAGCAAAATTATACTAGCGGGAGATGTCAAGCTTGCTCTCTTGGAACTAGATAAATCAAACCATAAAATAAATAAGAAAGAAGTTAAGGAAATAAATATAATTTTAGAAAAGTTGGGTATGATAGACCTTTGGAAAAAAATTGAATGGAGATAAAAAGGTATATACATTTTTTTTCTTGGCAATGTATAGAATCTACACAAAAATTGACCATGTATTAGGGAATAAGAAACTCAAAATCAAATGCAGAAAGGCAGAAATAGATGCATCATGATGCAATAAAAATTACATGTAATAAAGGGCCAGGGAAAAATAGACCAAAAATTAATTGGAAACCAAATAACCTAATCCTAAAGAATAAGTAGGTGAAACAACAAATCATAGACACATTTAATAATTTCATCCAAGAGAATGACAATAATGAGACAACATACCAAAATTCATGGGGTGCAGCCAAAGCAGTTTTTAGAAGCTTTACAACTCTAGATGCTTACTTGCATAAAATAGAGAAAGAGAAAATCAATGAACTGGACATGCAACTAAAAAAGCTAGAAAAAGAACAAATTAAAAAACTCCAATTAAATATCATACTTGAAATTCTGAAAATGAAAGGGGAGGTTCCTAAAAATTGAAAGTAAGAAAACTATTGAAGTAATAAACAAAACTAAGAGTTGATTTTATGAAAAAAAAGCACAACAAAACAGATAAAACTTAAGTTAATTTGATTTTAAAAAAGGAAAAAAGAATACAATCTGTTAGTATCAAAAATGAAAAGGTAAACTTTCCACCAATGAAGAGGAAATTACAGTAATAGTATAGGAGTTATTTTGCCCAACTATATGTCAATACATCTGATAATCAGTAAAATGGAAGAAAACTTACAAAAATATAATTTTCCAGATTAACAAAAGAGTAAATAAATTACTTAAATAGTCCCATTTTAGAAAGAGAAATGGTACAAGCTATTAATCAATTCCCTAAGAAAAAATCTCAAGGGCCAGATGGATTTACATGTGAATTCTACCAAACATATAAAAAATAAATAATTCCAATACTATGCAAACTATTTGGGAAAATAGGGAAAGAAGGAGTCCTACCAATTTCCTTTTATGTCACAGATATGGTACTGATACTTAAACCAACTAGGGTCAAAACAGAGAAAGAAAATGATATACCAATTTCCATAATGAATATTGATGCAAAAATCTTAAATAAAATATTAGCAAAGAGAATATAGCAAGTCATCCACAGGATAATATACCATAACCCAATAGGGTTTATATCAGGAATGCATGGCTGGTTCAATATTAGAAACATTATTAGCATAATTGGCTATAGCAATAATCAAATAAAAATCATAAGATTATCTCAATAGATGCAGAAAAAAATTGACATTCTTATTAAATTCCTATTTCATCATTACTATTAAAAACACTAAAGAATTTAGAAATAAATTGAGTTTTCCTTAAAATGATTAGTAGCATCTATCTAAAGCCATCAGTAATCATCATATGTAATGGGGATAAATGAGAACCATTCCCAATAAGAGCAGGGGGTGAAACAAAGTTGCCCATTATCACCATTACAATTCAATATTGTATTAGAAATGTTAACCTTAGCAATAAGAAAAAGAAATTAAAGAAATTAGAGTAGGTAATGAGAAAAACAAATTCTCATTCTTTGCAGATGATATGATGCTATACTTAGAAAATCCTAGAGAATCAATTAAATAACTACTACAAAGAATTTAGCAAACATTTTAGCAAAAGTGCAGTACACAAAATAAATCCACATAAATCATCAGCATTTTTATATGTTACTAACAAAGTCCAGCTGCAAGAGATACAAAGAGAAATCCCATTTAAAATAACTGTAGATAATATAAACTATTTGGGAGTCTAACTGCCAAGACAAAGATGAGAACTATATGAATACAATTGCAAAACAATTTCCACACAAATAAAATCAGACCTAATCAATTGGAAAACTATCAAGTGCTCATGGTAGGTCGAGCTAATATAATAAAAATGACAATACTACCTAAATTAATCTACTTATTCAATGTTATACCAATCACACTCCCTAGAAATTATTTTACAGAGCTAGAAAAATAATAACAAAGTTCATATGGAAGAACAAAAGGTTGAGAATTTCAAGAGAATTAATGGGGAAAAAATGCCAATGAAGGTAGTCTAGCTGTATCAGACTTAAAACTATATTATATAGCAGCAGTCATCAAAACCATTTGGTACTGGCTAAGAAATAGAATAGTAAATCAGTGGAATAGGTTAGGTTCACAGGACAAAATAGTCTATAACTCGTGTTTGATAAACCCAAAGACCTGGAATAAGAACTCGTTTTCTGACAAAAATTGTTGAGAAAATTGGAAATTACTATGGCAGAAAATTAGAATTGACCCACACCTAACACCCTATACCACGATAAGGTCAAAATGTGTTCATGATTTACACATAAAGAATGATATTCTCAGATCTATGGAGAAGGAAGGAATTTGTGGCCAAAGAAGAACTAGAGTACATTATGGAATGCAAAATAGATAATTTTGATTATATTAAGTTAAAGAGTTTTTGAACAACCAAACCAATGCAGATAAGATTAGAAAGGAAGCAATGAACTGGGAAATTTCTTATATCCAAGGGTTCTGATAAAGGCTTCATTTCTAAAATATATAGAGAATTGAATTTAAGAATTCAAGCCATTCTCCAATTGATAAATGGTCAAAGGATATGAATAGACAATTTTCAGATGAAGAAATTAAAACCATTTATACTCATGTGAAAAAATGTTCTAAATCATTATTGATCAGTGATCAGAAAAATGCAAATTAAGACAACTCTGAGGTACCGCTACATATCTTTCAGATTGGCTAAAATAACAGAAAAAGATAATGATGAATGTTGGAGGGGATGTGAGAAAACTGGGACACTAATACATTGTTGGTGGAGTTGTGAAGTGATCCAACCATTCTGGAGAGCAATTTAGAACTATGCCCCCAAAACTATTAAACTGTGCATACCCTTTGTTCTAGCAGTGTTTCTATTGGGTCTGTATCCCAAAGAGATTTTAAAGAAGGGAAAGGGACCCATATGTGCAAAAATATTTGTAACAGCCCTTTTTGTAGTGGCAAGAAACTAGAAACTGAGTGGATGCCCAACAATTGGGGAATGAATGGCTGAATAAGTTATGGGATACAAATGTTACAGAATATTATTGTTCTATAACAAATGATAAGCTATGATTTCAGAAGGTCTGAAGAGACTTATATGAACTATTGCTAAGTGAAGTGAACAGAATCAGGAGATCATTGTACATGGCAATAACAAGATTATACGATGATCAATTCTGATGGACATGGCTCTTTTCAAAAATGAAGTGATTCAAGACAATTCCAATAAACTTGTAGTGGAGAAAGCCATCTGCACCCAGAGAGAGGATTGTAGGAACTGTGTGTGGATCACAACATAGTATTTTCACTTTTTTGTTGTTGTTTGCTTGAATTTTATTTCCTTTCTCATTTTTTTCCCATTTTGATCTGATTTTTTTGTTCAGCATGATAATTGTGGAAACATGTAAAGAAGAAGTGCACATGTTTAACATATATTTGCCATCTAGGGGAGGAGGTGAGAAGAAGGGTAGGGAAAAAATTTGAACACAAGGTTTTGCAATGATAAATGTTGAAAATTATCCATACATATGTTTTCAATTCAATAAATTTCAATTCAAATTCAAATAAATAAAATAAAATAAAAGCTTTAATAAAAAAATAAAATTAAAAAAATTTTTTTAAAAAGTTTTGACAATTCACTCATTTGTTACTAGTACCTCTAAACATTCTTTGTTGTTCTATTCCATCTTTGGAGGAAAGGTGCTACTTGAGACTGATTATTGTGAAATTGTGAAATTCAAAATTAATTTATAAATTTATAAAGACTACCAAGTACCATCTATGTAGTTGCAAATAAGAAAGTACCATCTTAAATTGTAAGGAATTATATTTTTTGAGTAGCTTTTGTAGGCTGATTATAAACAAAATCTTAGAACCTTTGGAGAGAAAGTTAAAGTTACTATAATGGAATATAGATTTATGTTACACAAGTTCCTCCAAAAACAAAGAATTATAATCTAGTAGGAATCCCAATCATTCCTCTTTAAGTCACAACATATGACTTCTGAATATGACATATGCACTTATGCATTTGTGAGTCTAGGTGGCAATTTTAAGGTTAAGAAATTTAAGCTATGGATATGTTGATAGATTTGTTTTTAAACTTATGACTTTATCAAATTAATAGAGAAAGAATAAAAAATACACATAACTGTCTAATCATCTAATGCAACAAGGACTTACTTTGTTGGTGCGGAAACTTGCTGTGATAATTGTGATAAATTGAAATTGTAGAAGATAAATTCCAGTTATGAGAAGAGGGGAAAAACAAAATTAAAAAAAACAAATAAGGAAAATGAATTAGATTTTATACAATCTTTATGAAACTTAGGGAGAATTATAAATAAGATGGTATTTCTAAGTTCCAATCTGTCTACTGCCTTCTTTCATGTATAAGTGATATATCTTAACTGTTTCTTTTTGACTTTATGCAGATCTTTTGGGAGGGAGAGTGGGAGGGTGAAAAGGGTACTAGGAGAGAAGGCCAAGGAGGGTAAAGCAGTGTGGCTACTATTATTGAGGAGCTGGAATTTTTTTTAGTTCAATTTACAAGCTATAATTGTAGCAGGAACCATAGAATTCTCTAAGGGTTGCCAATTATAAGCCATCTCAGAGAACAGAGAAGGGAAGTTTTCTCCTTCAAATGATCTTTTTGGTGGTTGGAGAAGGTGGTATTGTATATGAATTTTGACACCTTAACAAGACAGCTAAAAGAAAACGTAATGAATCCTTAAGGTAGCCCTATGAACAGTGATGATTAGCAAATGTCATCCTTCTTTTAAAATAGTAGAAAAGGAAAGACTAGAATGTACTTTTCTCAAATTCACATACATTCATATCAATGCACAACAACTCAATCATTCAATGAATATAGTTACAAAATTTAAAAAAAATGTAAGAGGCATGGAAAGGTAATTTTAAAATTATGTTCTCTTTTTATTGATAAGAGGGATAGTGTGGGATGAGGAGCAAAGATCTATCCTAGAACCAGAAAGTCCTGAGTTCAGGTTCTCCTGTCTCTGAAAAGATTGGTTGAATGACCCTGACACAACTTAATATCTTAATGCCCTAGATAAATAAGGTTCTAATATCTCAGTGTCCCAGGTTTTAAGCCTATCAGTTGCGGGAAAGGTATCTACGCACTCTGGGGAAATGACTTACTTCACCTCAGATTTCTTTATATCAATGAAATCACAGATTCATTCTTTATCTCTGTCCTGTAGAAAACAAGAAGACTTCTGTGGGATAGTTTCACCTGGTTACTCCTTGATTCTTCAAGTTATTTTTAGTATCCTCTCCCTCCTGAGAGAACTTTGTATTACTTTTTAAGCTTCTTTATTCATTCATCTTATTTGTTTATTCCTTCATTCGTTTACCCATTAATTTATCCATCCATTTATTCACTTAATATTCAAGTATTTATGTATTTATTTATTTAGGACTTGATCTGTGATTTTATAAGGGTGGGAATTTTTGACAGGGACACTGCCTCTCCTAAAATATAGAAGCAACTCCTCTGCAATTTAGAATGTTAAAAATTTGCCTTAGTACAAAACATTAAATAACTTGCCTAGGGATACATGGAGTAGTTGGTAAGGTGGCCGTGGAGTTTGAACCCAAGTTCAAATCCCACTTCTAACACTTTTTGCACTTTTTAGCCAATATGCTGTCTTCCTTTCATTGAGTTGACTGACTTACATATGCATTGCATTAGGCTAATACTTAGTAAGCTCCTTGAAGACAGGAACTACTTTGTTTTTATCTTTCTATCCTTAGAACCTTGCATAGTCCTTGCATAGAGTCAGTGATTAGTAAATGATTATTAAATCCAATTATTATTTAATTAAATTACTCAATTGAAACTGAAGGGAACAATGCAGGAATTTTAATGTAGGAATTTTGTCATTGGGAGAAAAGAAGATAAAAATACATGACAACCATATATATATGTTCTTTTTCTAAACAATATCAAAAGAGAAATAATGTTTTATTACATAAGTTTGTCCATATATTTGGTTTATTAAAAGGAAAGGAAAATTGCAATGTAATGAACAAATGGGCATTAGTTATCTAAATTAGCTGGGCATTACCCTTTCACTATGATATTCTTCCTATGGAGAGAAAAAGAAAATAAAGAGAAATTCAAAATGACATCAGCTTCCCAACATGATTCCAAATCAAAAGTAAGGTGTTAGTAGGGATGCAGCTTTATTCACCCCAAGTGTTTTCCCCCTTAGTGTTGGAAGCAGTATGATAAAAGATGATGACTCTCTGAAATTGTGTTGTATTTGTTAAAAAGTAGTAAAAACAAAATCACCCCCCTCAGAACACTGTTAGACTTATTTTGACAGTTTCACAGTTTTCTATGTATATTTTCATGTTTTCTTATCAAGATTAACCAGAAACAAATGACTACATTTGTAATTAAATAATCATTTTATTATTTTATATTGCATTTGAAATGCCCAAATGCTATTAAGAAATGGATCTCTCTCCTTCCTTACCTCTCCTCCCACTATAAAAGCAACAACAAAACTTACTAATTAGAAGTCCCAGACCCCACAAATCTATAACTGTGCCTGCAACATGAAGCCATTAGACTGTTGTTTCACCACATGCTTCTTTGTAGTCTTCTGCTCTGCCAAACCCAAGAGAAACTACTGGCTTCTTTTCACTTACTGCTGAGGTTTCTCATCTGATTTTATTTACATATATAAAGTGGGCTTAACAAGTAACAAACCATAATTGCATGAGTAAAATGCAAAATTAAATGGCTGCAATTAATGAATAAATAATAATACATTTAGAAACTGATGCCAGCTTGAGGTATAAAATATGGCACAGTAACATTCAATTAATTGAAGAATTATTTTGAATCAATGTATTCAAAATTCCATAAATGTTTTTAGGTACACAAATCATATCAGAAATAAGACTGGTTTTTGGAGAAATGTGACAATACAGTGTAAATAAATGTAAAAGAAACAACCACGTGTATATGTGTGTTTGTGTATATGTATGTGTATGTATATAAAATCCATAGATAGTACAACTGATTATGGGTGTGTGGGAGTGTATTTAATGTATAGGATAGAATTCAAGTATATATAGATCAGCCATACAAGAAAGCAGTCAAATGTTTAAAAATTAGTATCAACATGCTTCTTTCACATATGGTCTGAGAAACAAGGAAATCTAGGAGAACTCTCAGAAAATTCATCCAAAACGGGAAGCGAGGGAGATTAGAAGATGAACTTCAAAACTCAGGGCCAAGATAATATTAGAAAATAAGAGGGAGAGCAACAACATAACCCCATCAGCAATAATACCTCTCCCATCAGCAGCAACACTCCCTGGCCTTAAGCCAGATTTTCTGACAGGCCACTTCTCTGGCAATGAAACCAGAAAACAAATTTGAGCAAAAAGCTGAGGAAATGACTGCTGTAGTTTTATAAAGCAAATGAAACCAAATTACATTTTCTGTATAAGATGTAGAAGCCATGATCTCTGAATCTCTCTGCATAGGATGCAGAATCAGCAAACTTGGATTCAAATTCTGATTCTGTTATTTAATTATATGTGAGGGAGTCATTTAATGAGTTCTTAATCCTCCAGAGCCTTACACTGGGCATTTGTAAAATCTGAGAGTGGAACTAGAGTAGGAATCTTTAACCTAGCCTAACATGAACCTGTCTATAAATCAATGTCTCTCGATATAATTGGCTTCATTTTGTAATCTTACATATTTTATTTTATGCATTTAAAAACATTTTGAGAAGAGATATATGATCACACCATCCAATTCTATTAATGGATTGAGAACATATCTCCATAAATGAATAAGTGAGTCATTCAGTCAATAAGTATTTATTATTGCTATATGCCTGGAACTATGCTAAATACTGGAGATTAAAAAAAAAAAAAAAAGACAAAAACATGTTCCCTGACCTCCAGGTGCATTTCACATTCTAGTTGGGGGGATGAAGGGAGGGAGGAAGAGATAACATGCAAAAAGTTATGTAATTTTGTACATGCAAGACATATCCAGTGTAAATAGGTTATTTTATTTGGAAAGTGCTAGCAAAGGAAGACTAAACACTTTAGATCAAGTGCATAGGAAGTGTATTTGGATTGTCTGAGGAAACTAGGTAAATAATGGAAGAGAGTATTCCAAGAAAACTTAGGAGGAAGAAATATTCGGGAAGACAGATCATTTTGGCACTGACCTCCACCTGTGTCTCCTCCCCTCCCTTTCCCATTAGCTGGAGGAGCATTTTGCCAGCTCACAATCAGTCCTGCAGAAAACTTACATCATACTTTACATCTTGAGCAGCCCATGAGGGTGGGAAACCTGGAAGCCAGGAACTGTGAGATACTTTGCCACATTTGTTCTCTAAGCTTGAAAATGTTTTTTAGCTGGATTCTGCATGTACTAATAGCAAAGCATGCCACATAATTTTGAAGGGAGGTTTTCTTTACCATCTTTTTCAAAACCCCTTTAAAAAAATCTAATGAAGAATGATTGATAAATTCAGAATCACTGTCCTAAGCTAGTAGGAGCTTAGGAGTTCTTATATTAGAACTTCTAATTTCTCATTACAGTTCCCAAAACCCTGAGGGGCTAAACCTCAGAGCTAACCAAATTCTGGGGAGCTCACCTTGCCAGTAGAAATGGTAATTAGGTTAGTAACTCCAGAGAATACAATATTAAAAAAAATCATATTTGGAATAAATGCAACTTACTTTTAAAGTTAAAAATCTAAATATTAACAAAATATTTAAGTTTCACTAATTAACCACAAGTTAACTTCTAATTTATATGTTATATTAATTTAGTAGACTTGAACTGTATTTGCATTTAGCTCTGATAGCATGCAAAAGCTCTATTAAAAAAAAAGACAAAGGGTGGGGCAGGCTGTAGATCAGGAGATCTAGTAGTGAAAAAAATAATTATTCTCTATTAAAAGTAATCAGAACAGATCCCAGGCACAGGTGAGCTAGCACTATTACTATTAAGGCTAAGAGATATGTTAATTAGACTTGAAAAGCCTAAACTGTGAGAACAGCCAGATGAATTTAATAATCCAGACCCACTCAAATAAGACTTTTGTGTGAATTAAATTATTCAACCACATAAGCCGTGCATATAAATCAGTCATAACTAACAACTAAGCCAATGTAGAACCAGAAATAAATAATTCACTCACCAGCCACATATAGATACTTTTATAAACAAGTTTTAAATAACAACAATGACTAACAAATTTTGTTCTCTGGCAATGAGAAAAGACTGCTTGAGGATGAAGAGAGCAAATGAGTCCTTCTTCTAAACAATTTTTTTAAAGGTTCTATTACCTAACCATTCTCAGTTAGTCCCCACAGTCAAATGGGGAAAAAAGAAATACTGAACAAATCCAAAACTCAGATATTCTGTCTTATTGGGGATCACTAGCCAGAAAAAGCATTCAGCATAGTCTCTTAGTAAAAAGAACTATGTATAAATTTATCCTAATACCTGGATAGTATGAAATTCATACTGAGTCCAAATTAATAAGCTATAGGTGTGAATTATGTCATCATTTTGCCTCAGATATGTTATTATTGTATTTCCTCAGATATTTGGCCTCCATTAGTACAATGATTAATTGATCATGATATATTATCAATATTTGGTGAGGAGAAAATGGATCTTTCAGAGTGTAAGGGAAAGATCCTGTGTTGTTTTTTTCCTTTCTCCTACAATGCTGTTAGGCACATAATGTGATTTTCTTATCTATCTCACCTCAAAACCTACTTTTATTTTCTAGATGCAATGGCAGACTGAAATTTTTGTTACACTCTGCTGAACATTTAGTAGAAACTAAGTTAAAATGTGAAAAAAGAAATCCCAGAATCTCTCTCCCATTTCCCCAAAATGTAAGACAAATATTGTTAAAGAGATGCATTTTGAGAGTAAAACAGTGAGATCTAAGGTGAAAAACAAAAGTGCTTTAGATATGCCAAACATGAGGGTCTTTTACAAAAAATGTACCTCCTTGGCATATTGTCTGATATCGCTTCCAGAAATCTGCCTAGAGGTATTAGAGCCAAAGGGTGAATATGGGGAGCATTAAAGAATGGCAGGGAGCCAGAGGGGGAAAGATCCATGTGGCTGTAAGCCCAATCTCTTCCCAGTGGCAAAATAAATGGTCACTGGGACTGAGGAAAGTGGCTACAAGGTCACTTACTCCTATATAAACCCTAACTGCAACACTCAATTAGACATTAGGACTAATCCTACAATCATTCTTGGGGGAAGGTCCATAACTTTGGAATTCCCTACTCTGGTGGTCTAAACAAGCCCAAGTCTTCACTAAGCAACACATAAGGCCCATCTATTTGCTAAAAGTTTCAACTGTGGTTGGGAGTCATTTGTAGAAAAAGCTGGAATAGTTTTGTTTCCTATTTTGCTTCTTTCTAAGCATTTGGTGACTATTGCTGCTTTGCCATTATCAGAAAAATATGAGCTATGCTCCCTAACTTAAAACATCAATTAAGTAAGGAATAGAAGATTCATTTGTACAAGATGACAGTTTTAGAATGAAAATGACATTTTTATAACAATATAGTGCATACTGATGCTATGTTTATCAGCTTATGTGAAAATAAAGCAGTATGGAACAGTGGGTAGAAAAAGAACTTACTACTGACATATTAGCGTCATGACTATGTATAAGTCATTTAACTTCTCCTTTCACTTTCACCTGGACAACTAAGATAATAATTAACAAATTAAGTAGCCAATCTGTACCAACAGATAGAATTTACACAAGAAATATGATCTACACAATATAATCACAGGTGCAGATTGCAAAAAATACAAAGAAAAGAATGATTATAATTAACACAATATCAATTTCTGAAATGTCTCTGTCCTTCATAAATGTTATTGCAAGACTGGTGCTCTATTTTCATGTTGTTGTTTCAGTTTATGGGATTCTGTTTCTTTTTACACATTTTTGGCATTTGATTTTTAAAAGAGTAATGAGAAAATGAAAAAATGAATATATCAACTTGTTATGCATTTTCACTCATATGTAAAATAACTAGAAGAAAGCAATGGTAAGGAATTGTAATGTTAAGTAATTACATATTCTCAAATTGTCACTAACACAAAGAGTTCAACTGAGTAAAATGTACAAAATGAAATGATAACTTTCCCCAAATTCAGATTTTTTCAATTATAGGATTTATAATTTAGTTATTTCCTTATCTATCTAGATCTTACCAGTGGAATAATTGAACTATTTAACATTGGAAGTTCATTCATTCAGTATTAACTCATTTATTCCTGTGCTTCTATTTCTATTGGTTCCTAAAGTATCACAGAAAATTTATACTTTCTTCATTTTTCTGAATCATAGAAGACCAGATTTCAATTTGGTAACTGAACAAAAGTGAAAGTTAACTATTTAAAAGTTAACCTGAAAGATGAGGAACCAAAATTTATGCTCCTTTCTACTTCATTTTAGTCCTCAAGGTATGGGTATGATTTCAAATAAGAGAATACTACTGATACAATATTGAGTGAAAAATATTGTTTTCCCAGACAACAGAGAATTCTCTGTTATCTGAAAAATCACTTATTGATAACTGATTCTCATCAGAAAAATTCCTGAGTTAACTGGTTTGTGGTTAGAAAGCAGCAAATCCCTTTCTTGGGGTCTCAACAGAAAAAGAGATTGAAATCTACAAGTATATGCCACCAGGCTTGTGTTCTTCCGGCTTTCCATTACTCAGAGCTCTAGACAATTTGTGCCACAAAATCAGATCTTGACAGCTAGGGAAAAAAATGTGTTCTGTACCCTCACAGTGTAAAATAATAAATCATGGTGATATATCCCCAAATGAATTTGAAGTAAACAGGAAGTCAGTACTGACAGTTGACTGCTTTACACAATAGTCAGAAGTCAGATTAGAACATGTTTATATGATATTCTGCTTAGGTGTCCTCCACCTCAAGCTCCTTCATCAGTCACGTACACACCCTAGTATTTTTCACTTTCCTTACCAACTATAAAGGTATGTCTGTCTGAACATACTACCAACCATCAGTACTGAGAGATGTTGTGTAGCCAATCTTTTAAAGAAAGAAGAGTATTTCCATTTAGCTTCCTATTGAACTGGATAACCTCTGAGAGAATATAATTCTAGAAATGGCATGCTTCTAGCAATAATAATAAATAGCATATATAAAAGTTTGAAAAACATTTTACAGTCTTCCCCTGCCTTAATTTGATGCTTATCAGATTTGTAACTCCTTCCTCTCAATCTCTGTGACTTCCAACAAAATTCTTTAGAAAATCTAAGCAGGATCTAAAATAATCTCAGCAGATTACAAAGATCCATTTAGCAAATTGCCTGTAACTCCCTCTGCTTTGTGGAAGCATAAGGCAAGCTATGAAATAGAGTAAAGGCTTCTTAAAAAGTGATAAGACCAAACCACTTTTGAACATATTTTTAATTTCTGGAAGCAAGAATATGGATCTTCTGGCTCAACTTAAATTATAATTATACAAAGAACAGAATCAGTGTTGATAGAAATATAGTAAGAAGAAAGATAGATATAGACAGGGGGAAATCAAATATGAACTGAAAAAGCCACCAAACTCCATTTGT
>JAJPUD010000021.1:134425-272759 GCA_023553655.1 Myrmecobius fasciatus | reverse complement strand
CAGATGATGTTCCAACTTAGTGGTGTTAAACTACAAAACAAAATAGGGATCATTAAACCATATAAAAGGAACACTAGAGGATAGCTATTGGTTTAGAAAAGCACACATCAACATTTTATATGTTTTATTATACTTTTATTTTCTTAAATATTTCCTAATTACATTTTAATCTGGCTCAAGGCACAATCAGGAGCTCTCTGGACCACATATAATCCATAGATATGTATTTAATTCTTTTGTTCTAAGATACCGATATCCTTTTGGGTTCTGACTGCCATTTTTTATGTTGGCTGTTCATTATAACTTATATTACTTCCATATTTTATAAGTCTAGTATCTATTACTTTATCTAAGTAATTAATTGAAATATTAAATGGCACAGGGCCGAGCAGAGATCTCAAGGTTACTATGTTGACATAGAATCAATAACTGCTCTTAGAGAAAGTCAAAGCCAAAATCCTGCATTATAGACAGTAACCTAAAATGAACTCTCTCAACATTTCCTTCCAGACAAGTGTAAAATAATGCCTCAAATACAACTGTGCAGTGGAGGAGATAACAGAAGATCAGGGTAAGACCTTTTCTCAACCTAAAACAACTTAGGACCTCAAAAGAGATCTGTGATACCAAACTGGGGATGGATGCAGGACTCTGTTGCATTGATCTTCTGCAGTTCTAGGCAAGGAAGAAGCACTAGGAAGAATGGGGACTATGGTCACAGTTTAGAGTGGAAAAGAGTACTTGTGAATGCCCATAGACCAGATCACAGGCCAGGAAAAGAGTTCTTTGGAAGAACTGAAAATTTATATCTCTAGAACTAGTGCTGAAAAAAAAAAAGCAACAGGTCTGGGATAGAAACCCTGAAACCCAGGTGCATAGCCCAACTTTAACAAAAAGTTAAAAGTCTAGAAATAGGCTGGAAAAATGAGCAAACAATAACAACAAAAAAAACCCTTAACCATAGAAAGTTATTATAATGACAGAAAAGATCAAAACACAAACTCAGAAGGAGAAAACATTGTGAAAAATCCATATCTAAAGCCTCAAGAAAAATGTTATAATGGCTCAGGCCCCAAGATACTTCCTCGAAGAGGTCACAAAGGATTTTAATGATCAAATAAGAGAAAATTTAGTAAAAAATGAGAGTGATAACAAGACAATCATGAAAAAAGAGTCAACATCTTGAAAAGAGAGACACAAAAATACTGAAGAAAATAACACCTTAAAAACCAGAAAATTCCAACAATAAAAAGAGTCACAAAATTTACTGAATCAAGCAACTTAAAATGCAGCATTGGCCAAAAGGAAAAGTATTTACAAAAGCTCATTAAAGAAAACAATTCTTTAAAAATTAGAATTGGACAAATGAAAGCTAATGACTATAAGATATCAAGAACCAACCCTCCCCCCCCAAATTTAAAATAAATAGATACTTAACAAATAGAAAAGATAAATTATAAAGGATTCAATAAATTCTTCATATTCTTATATGTAAATCCTAAAAAGTTAATCATTAGGAGAGTAATTATAAGAAATATATATAGACAGAGGACACATATAAATTAGTTATATTGGAATACTGTCAAAAAAATTAGGGGGTAAGAAAAAGGGATACAGTGGAAAAAGAAGAAAGGAAAATGGTAGAATGAGGAAAATTTTACCATAATAAAGTAGCATGCAAATAAGTGATTTTATAATGGATCAGGAAATGAGGGAGGTGTCAGGCATTGCTTGAATCTCACTCTCATCAAAATTGATTTAGAGAAGAACATATACATATACATATATAGCATATACATACATATTCAATTGGATAAAGAAATTTATTTTATCCAATAGGTAAATAGGAGGGGAGGGGGAAAACAAAAGGAAAGGGAGATTAAAGGAGGCAATGGTAAGAAGTAAAAGAAATTTCTTAGGATTGATGAGATTTAAAAAATTAGAGGATAAACAGAAGAAAGTAGAATGAGGGGGGGATACATTTATCATAACTGTGAATATAAATAGTATAAGCTCAATTTTAAAATAGAAGCAGACAGCAGAATTGAGTTGAAAACACGATCCAATATGTTGTTTAAAATACACAAATTAAACAAAGACACAAAGTTAAAATAAGGGGCTTAAACAGAATCTATTATGCTTCTGCTGAAGTAAAAAAAAGGAGTAGTTACAATCATCATCTCATATAAAACAAAAAAGTAACAACCGGAAATCATGGAAACTATATTTTGCTAAAAAGATGTTATAGCAAGTTTCTCTGATATAGACCTAATTTCTCAAATATATAGGGTTCTGAGTCAAATTTACTTTTTCAAAAATAAAAGCCACTCATCAATTGATAAATGATGAAAGAATATGAACAGGCAGTTTTCACAGAGACGACATCAAAGCTATCTAAAGTCATGAAAAAATGCTCTAAAATCATTATTGATCAATCAGATAAATAGAAATTAAAATAACTGAAATTGAAACTATTTTGAACCTCACATTGATCACACTAGCATGACAGAAAAGAAAAATTACAAATATTAGAGGGGACATGGAAAATTGGGATAGTAGTACTCTATTGGTGGAGTTGTAAACTAGTCCAATAATTTTGGAGAGCAATTTGAAATTACTCAGAAAGGGCTATAAACTATACATATCCTCTAACCTAGCAATTATACTATTAGGTCTATACTCCAAAGAGATCAAAGGAAAAGGAAAAGGATGTGTATGTACAAAATATATATAGCAGCTCTTTTTTGTGGTGTTAGAGAACTGGACATTTAGGGGATGCTCATCAATTGGGGAACAGATGAACAATTTGTAGCATCATTTTAAAAAAAGGTTGTCTACTTACAGAAAGAGAACTGATGAATTCTGAGTGAAAAATTAAAGTATAAATTTCTCACTTTGGTTTTTTTGTTATGGCTAATAATGGAAATAGGTTTTACATGATTTCATATGTATAACTGATATCATACTGATTGCTTTCTTCATGGATGAGGGAGGGATTCTAGAGAGGGACAAAAATTGGAGCTCAAAATTTTTTTAAATGCTAAAAAATTATAATTTAAGAAACCAACTACTCTTGAACTCTTCCTAATCATCAGTTTTCATATTATCTTCTAGTTCACCTACATCTTATCTTCCCCATAAGAACAACATGAGATACTTTATCTAATCTCTTTAAAGTCCTGGATAATTAAGTCCACAGCATTCAACTACTCTGCTGTTAAAAGGAGAATAAGGTTAGTTTAGCATGAGTTGTTCTTGGTGAAGCTATACCATAATCAAGTGGAATGAAAGAATCTTATATAAGCTGTGACATAGAAAAGAGGGGGAAAAAAATCTAAAAATGTGTTACTAAATACAATTTGTAATTAGAAATTTAGAACTTGTAGAAACTTTAGAAATGAGTTAGCCTTAGTAAGGTTCATTGGATATTGAGGTAGTGAGGCCATCTAATCTAATCTTATTACTTTATGAATGAGAAAATTGAAGTCCAGAGATATTGAGTTGTCCAATCAAGATCACATAGGTACTAGGTAGCAGGAATAAGATTTGAATTAATGAAATTTGAGAACAAATTTAGTAACATTTCTTTAATTGGTTTTATTCTAAACTTAACTGTGGTTGTTCATTCATTTTATATATAGCAGAAAACAGACTGTATATGAAAATCTAAATCTTTATTTCATATTATTTTTTAAAATATAAAATGAATTTTATGTTATTTTCAAAACTGTACTATTTGTGTTTCCAAGTGAACCTTTGTGTATCATTTCAATTGTTTCAGAGCCCCCCATTTTTGTATCACTATTGTTAATCATTTTTGCCCTCATTTGAAACAGAATAAAATATCTTAGTAACAAATAAAGTTAAGGTGAAACAAATCCACAGTGATCCTATCAAAAATGTATATATGTAAATGTGCGTGTTGTGTGTGTAAATATATATGTGTGTATATGTATATATATCATATATATTATATATATGTGTGTATATATGTATATACATAATTTCTACCTTGAGCTCAGGAGACAGATAACATACTTCATTTTAGATATCTTAGAGAAATGATTGATCATGCTTTGAATGGAACTGTTTCAAAGTTGTTTTTCTTTAATATGGTATTGTTCTCATATAAATTATTCTCCTAATTCTTTATTCTGCATAAATTTATATGTCCTAGGATTCTCTGAAATCATCTTTTTCTCATTTCAATTTTTTCAATATCAGTATTATATTACAATGATATACTAGCCATTTCCCAATTGACAAACACCCCTTTTAGATTCTAATTTTTATTTTTCCCTTGTAAACCCCACTATATTTTTAAGAAGTTTAGTTTGCTTGAGACTATTTCCTTCCTTATATTATCCTTTCTCTTAATGCTGCTCTCCTACCTCAAATTTTCGTACTTGTTATATTTATTTCAACACATTTTTGGTATGTGTTCAGTCTGACTGCCCTTAAATCTGAAATAAAAAGTTGGCTCATCTGATATCCATTCCCTCCATCCATTCCTCAATATTTTCTTTTTTTACATATGCTAATTATGAAAATAGCAATTTATGTCCTTATCCTTCCTTGATAAACTAATGTACTCCTCTTATCCTCTTTCCCCTTTTTCTTTAAAACCTTCAGAATATAACCAGTCTGCTATCATCACCACTTCACTACTACCCATCATCATCCCCAACATCACCACCATCATCATCCTCACCACCATCATCAAGCATTTATGTGCTTCTGCAGTGCTTACTCTCCACTGAGTACTGTTCTAAATGCTGTCTACAAGGAAAGGCAAAAAAAAATATTTCCTGCCCTCAAAGAACACACATCTGAATGGGGAGACAATAATCAGAAACTATATCTTTGGAAAATATACAATATAAGTGGAAAGTAACTGCAATGGGCAATCAATAGCAATGGCAGTGTGGGGGGTGGAAAGTCTCTTCCATAAGACAGGATTTAAGCAAAATCTTGAAGGAAGCAAAGGAGGATAGGAGGAGAAAATGAGAAGGGAGCACATCATTCACTGTTGGGCTGTCAATGAAAACGTACAGATTCAGTATGCAAAGAATAATGAAAAGGCCAGTGTCACAGGAATGTACACAAAGGGAAATAAAGTGTAAAAAGACTGAAAAGGAAATAAGGCACTAGATTATGAAGAAATACATTTGACTTTTAAAAGCCAAGGAGAGGTATTTATATTCAATTATTGTTTCACTGGAATTTATTGAGTGGGTAGAGAACATGTGACAAAGTCTTCTGGATGTTCCACAAACAAGATATTCCATCTCTTGACTCTGGACATTTTTCTGGCTGTTTCCCAGGAATGGAATGTTTTCCCTCTTCAACTCTACCCACTGACTTCCTTAGCATCTTTTAATGGCAACTAAAATCCCATCTTTTACAGGAAGCTTTTCCCAACTCTTCTCATTTTTAGCTCCTTCCCTCTGTTATTTATTTCTTATTTCTCCTATGTATAACCTGTGTGTGTATAAAGATACAGGTACATATGTCTGCATACATACACATATATGTTCAGGTGCATATACACATGTATATATGCCTGCATATATGTATATCTATGTTCATATGTGTATATGGGGGAAGGGAGACAGAGAGAGACAGAGACAGAGAGATACAGAGATAGAGACAGAGAGGGAAACACACAGAGAGAAACACAGGGAAAGAGAGAAGAGATAGAAGCAGAAAGACAGAGACAGAGGGACAGAGAGACAGAGACATAGAGGAGAGCGAGGGAAGAAGGAAGAGAGTTTGTTCCTTTGTTGTCTTCTCCATTAAATGGTCAGCTACTTGGGGACAAGGACTGTCTTTTGCCTTATTTTTATCACTTAGCACAGTGCCTAGAAAATAGCAGTCATTTAAAAGTGCTTCTTGATTGATATGGATTCCACTTGGTCCCTTGATAAGACCATAGGATCTCTTGATCTTACCAGGTGCTCTGAATGCTTCCATTTCAAAAAGCTCATTCAAATAAAATCAGGACAGAATAGATACAAAATGGAAAAAAGGATATCCTGTGTCTTTCTTCTTATGAAGTTCTGCTGAGCTGGGAAGAAGCCCTCCTCACTCACTGCCCTATCAGTTTCGTGATCATCTCCTGAGCCACTGTGAGATGTGGCCGAACAACAATTATTCAAATGAAGTTCTGCCCTAGAATCATGCCCAACATTGAATATCCTGCAGGGAAAAAAGACAAACTAATATAAAGCATCCTCTAGGGACAGGAAAGCCTCTTTCTCTCTTGTCATGTTTTACACACTGATGCTAGATGCTTCTTGATGACTATTCTTGAGTCTTATGGAATACAATATCACTAACTGCCATGTGAATAATCTCAAAGGAAGAGACTAAACTATCAATTTATTGCCACCTTCAATTAATTCTCCAATTATTAATACTGTATTTAGACTCATCATTTAATACTCTATCCCGTTATAATTTCCTCATTCTAATGATTCTTAACTTGTGGCTTCCAGTGTACAAACTTCATTTGCCAACCTTGGCTTGACACTATTCATTTCAACCCTACCTCATTGCAGATCTGCTCACACTAACACTATGTTGTATTCTCTTGAATGCCTACTTAATAATTAAAAACATTTTTCAACTTTTAACATCTTTCTTTTGTATCTATTAATTTTCTCTCCCTCATAGCAACAAGACTCCCTTTCAGTGATCTTTCTTTTCTACCTATCATTTCTAGTACTGGCTATATTTGTTTTTCATATTTCTCAATTCATTAATAACAGTGAGAGATTCACAATATCAGTTGTTCTGCAATGTCACTTCTAGACATTCTCTTGACTATACTGATTAAACAATTTCTCTTCCTTTGAGATTCATAATATCTATATCTATCATATAACTATGGACCCCTGAAGAGTTTGCTCCTTCTGCTTTAATGAATTTAGGGTTTGATTCATTATCTTTTTTCCATCTGTTGTTCTCATACTAATGGGCATCAGTAGACAGACAGACAGACAGATAGATAGATAGATAGATAGAGATATTCCCATTACCCTAACTTCTTATTTCTCAGTCTTTTCTATTCTATGACCTACTCATTTCATCCAACTCAATTTATACACAGTCATGCTCTTGAAATGCCATCATCTACAAGTATTCTACTTCTTTATTATTCCAGAATTTCTTTATCTGATGATAATATTTTATCATTTTATTTTTTATGCCTTATGAGTCTGTTCTATTCTTCATTCTTTCTGAAATATCTATTACCTTTGTTTATTAGTTCTTTCCCATATGAATTCTTCATTCTAATTGTGACTATCAATCTCTGGATTAATTTCTTTCCCAAGCCATCATCCCTGAATTCTCCTTCTCCTCCCATTTTGACTGCTACTTGAACCAACTCAGCTTTGCAATATTCTCTGCCTCACCTTTTTTGGTCCAAAGCCTTGTCTTATTGCCAAACATGCCTCACCAAAACTGAACCCCATATTATTCTTTCCATCTACTTCCTCTAATTCTACTTATACATGGATGAACAGAGCCAGAAGAAATCAGGAAATCATGTTGAGTAGGCCCACTACATATTTAGATTATCTAGTAAAACTGGGTCCTCAATGCAGCAAGACATTCATTTCTCTATATCCAAATTGATTCACTATCACATTGTCTACAGTAACTGTTACATTCTCTGTACAGCTGTTCCAAGCATTCAAATTCCCATAGTCCCCTTCCCTAACTCTCATTTGAGAACATTCACAAACATTTTAGAATATTATCAGAGAATTTTCCCTTTTCTCTTCCTCTTTTCACATCATTCAAGTCTTAGTTGAAGATGTTCTCCTTCCTACCAAAGCGAAATATCCTTGACCCTCCCACTTTCTCTGGTAAACTGTCCCCACTATTACACCCTGCCATGTTCTCTTTTCTTCAGTTTCTTCCTATGTACTTGTTTCTTCCATTGTTTCCTACTAATATGCTTGTGTTTCTACCATACTTATTTAAAAAAATCTTTAACTTTTCTGATCATTCTTGCTAATTATCATCCTAAATCTTTCCCTTTGGTGTCTAAACTCATTAAGAACACCAATTAATTGATCTTTACATTTCTTTTCCTCTGGCTCTCTTCTATAATCTCTGCAGTCTGGCTTCTGAACTTAATTTAAAAGAATTTAATAGAAACTGCCCTCTTCAACATTATCTAATCCTAATTTCCAAATCTAATGACATTTTCTTAATCCTGATTCTGCTTAATCTCTCTTACTCAATCAAATGATCAATCTTGATCATTTTTCCTCTTCTATAATCTCTCCTTTCTTAGTTTTTGTGAAATTGCCTTTTCCTGATTCTCCTCCTCTCTGAATGATCACTCTTACCTTTCCTTGGCTAGTTCTCCACCAGATTATATCTACTAACTAGTGCTCTTCACAGTTCTATTCTTTTTTATTTCCTTGATACCATCTCCTTTGGTGATTTAATCAGCTACTATAGGTTCAACCCTCACAAAGATGAACCTTATATGTATATATCATGTTATACTCTTTCCTGGATCAAATATCTCTAACCACATCTTAGACATCATAAACTGGACATCCCGTATACATAACAAACTCAATATATCCAAAAAGTCCCAACCAAACAACTCATTATCTCCCTCTTCCAAACTCTCCACTCTCTTAAACTCACCAACTCACTCTAGAGCCTAATTATCCTCCCAGACACTTAAATCAAATCATCCTCAACTCTTCCTTTTCACTCATCCCACATACTCAATTCATTGCCAAATTTTATCTTTTGTACTCTCATAGCTTCTCTTATTTATTTCACTTTCTCTCCATTCATTCAACCACAACCTTAATTCAGACCCTCTCACCTTTAACCTGAACTACTATAATAATAGTCTATTATGTACTCTTAATAGAGTACATAACTATACCCTATTATATTACATATACTTAATATCAAAATAGTCTATACTTTTCACTACTCACCCTGTTTCTAGTCTTTCTTTGTTCCCTGTTCTTCCCTGTTCATTGTCAGGATGATTTTTCTAAAATTTAAGTCAAACTACATCACTTCACCCTCCTCCTGAGTTAAATGGACTATAGTAGTTTCTTGTTACCTACAGTATCAAACATGAAATTCTATTAGGAATTTAAAGTTCTTCATAATCTACCTTTCCAATCCCACATTTTATTTTCTTCCACATGCGTTAAGATATAATTTGTCTGGCCTATTTATAATTCCATCTCCTATCTTCACTTTGGACTTAGTGATCCTTCACATCCTAGAATCCCCTGCCCTTTCACCTATGTCTCTTAGTTTCATTTCTTTTGAAGATTCAGATCAGATCTTGTTTTGTTTAGCAGGCCTTCAATAGGTACCCTTTACCTTTCCCTTCTCCACTTCCAGTTGATAATGTCTTCCATTGCAAACGACTTTCATCTATTCCTGTGTGTGTGTTGTGTATGTATATGTGTTCTCAAGAATTTTTCAGAGCAATCACATAGGGAAGTGAATATATAATTAAATTCATATTAGATATATGTAAGTGTAAACTCAAATGAGAGTATACATACACATATATTATAGGTATCTAACTATATGTACGTACACAACTCAGCCATTTGCCACCTTTTTTTTTTCTGTTTTCCCAGTAAGCAAAGTGTCTTAAGTGATTAACATATGCTTTAGACTGACTGACATATGAGTCTAGAATTGGACCTGGAAACTGCTTTAGAGATGCAACCTGCTCATTCCAAGTTGAAGAAACTGACCCAGAGAGTTTAAGTGACTTTTCCTAAGGACACATAGTTACTAAGTAGCTGGGTCAGGATTCAAAGCCATGCCCTCCTTTCTATATCCTACACACCTTCTAGTGTGCTGCACTACCTCCATTCAGCAGTGCAGGGCATAAGGCCTATTTATATGGGAAGGTTGGATATGGGGAAGACTATTTTGGTTCCAGTAGCAATACCATAGAAGGTGTGCCACAATTCACTATTCTGTGTAATTAGAGGACTCTTCCAGTAGAATTTTCCATTCCACATACTTAGACATATTTCCTGGTGGATTGTGCATTTTAAAAAAATTTTGCATGTACTTATTAAATTTCTACTGTATTGTGAAGCAAATTATATTCATGAAAAACATTTCCCCCTCTCTTCAGAACACAAGAAAACATAGTAGTCCTGTTCATTAGGGATTCTTTTCCCCCTTAAAATGCGATGGAAGAGCATCAGCTGGCTCAAACAAAAAATCAGTTAATTAAACAAACTGAGTAACTTAATCTAAATCCTCAATTCTTGGCTCTGGGAGCTCTGGGGATCATGCAGTATGTTCTTTTTTTCTTTAACAAATAGATTTTTCAGGGACTCAGGAAAGGCCAAATAGCCCTGAATTCATAGCTGTTGGCTGCATATCCAAAGGCTCTCAAGGGTTGGAAAGATGAGTTTACCTAGGATTTTTCTTGTCTATGACTCCTTTTTTTTGGTGGAAAAATTCTGATTGCTTTATTAAAATAACACATTAAAAGTGCCAGCAAGATGAAAAAACTTAGAGAAAGATTATGAAGATAGTGCATTCAGATGTGCTGAAACACTGGCTACCTCTCCTCTTAAAATACAGTCTCACACACCCACATATGTTTATGTTTAAGATGTCAAAGCAACACTGAATACACACAAAAAAACCAATCAATGCTCATTTGTTTCTTTCATTTTTTTCCCTTGTAGAAAGGCTAGAATTTAGCAAAGAAATGCAATTAAGTAGTATTTCGAAAATCTGCATTCAAAGAACACAAGTAATATGCTTCAAATACTGATAGTAAAAATAAATTATTCTTTTACTCCATGAACATTCATGAAGCATCTATTATATGTAAGACTATGCTTCTGAGTTGTGGAAAATCATTTAAAATCATTTAAATTAAAATCAATTAAATAAATGAAAAAATAGTCCCCTATTTTCCCCATAGATGTCAATAGTATAGTAACCTAATCTAGCCCATATCTGAAAAACATTCCCTCTTGGAACATACCCAAATATAGTTATTTAGCCTGTATGGTCCTGAAGATTGTCATGGAAGAAGGTAGAATGGAGAAATCAGACATCTTCTAACATAGTTTATCACATGTGCAATAATACTAATTACTAAGACAACTTTACACTTTAATAGGGGAGATTAAATATAGATATAAAAATAACTACAATTCAAAGTGAAATCTGATATTTGTATGAGAAGTCTAAACAAGATGCACAGGAAAGACTTCCTGCCAAGTGCAACAGGGAAGGTTTCATGAAAGAAGTGAGTGACAATTGAGCTAGTCATTACCACTAATAATAATAATACAAATCAAAATAGCAATAAAATAATAGCTTACATTTATACAGAATCTTATAAATGATATTTTTTATTCTCTCAACAATTCTGAAAGTTAGTTCCTATTATTATCCCTATTTTATATATGAGGAAAGTGAGTGTTAAATCACTTAACTAAGATCATGCTCTGTCTGAGACCAGATTGGAATTGAAGTTCTTAATTTAAACAACTTTTAAAAAAGAAAAACTCCAGCACTTTATCTACTGTACCATTAAGCTACCTTCTTGTAAAAATGATAATCTGTTAATAAGTAAAGATGAAGGGGAGGAGGAAGACATTACAGGCAGTTAAAGAAAGGTAATTTCTCTTGGAAGGCATGGACCACAAACTAAAGAAAAAGAGATGAATGAGAATATAAATGACAGGGAATATAAATGAAGTGAACAATTCTGGTCCTAAAATGGATAAATTGCATTCTAATCAATAAATCCATCAGTCAGTCAACAGGCATTTATTAAATATTTGCCATGTTCTAGGAACCATGCTAAGCACTAGGGGTATAAAGAAAAGTAAAAATGGGCCCTGACCTCAAAGAACTTATATTTTAATTTGAAGGATATAAAATGCAGATAGCTAGTTACACACAAGATATATACAGAGCACA
The DNA here is from genome assembly GCA_023553655.1 of Myrmecobius fasciatus. NCBI lineage: Eukaryota > Metazoa > Chordata > Mammalia > Dasyuromorphia > Myrmecobiidae > Myrmecobius > Myrmecobius fasciatus. The sequence continues at coordinate 260,786 of JAJPUD010000021.1, read as the reverse complement.
TAGAAAATTATATGAAGGGAAAGGCACTAGTCATTAAAGGTATAGGGTATAGGAATGATCTCTTAGATAATATACATTAATAACCAGCTTCTTTAAAAATAGTCAAAATAAAGGGCAAACTTTAACTGAAGGATGAGGGTGGGGCACTTCATAATTAATCTGTTTAGTTTTGTGACTGTCATTTACAGAGCTTCTTTTCTTGATATAGCATTAGTGCTACTCTAATAGACTTGAATATTAATTAAAGATTTGGTTAAATTTGAAAGCTGTTTGTTTAGAAAAATCACTGAAGAAATATGAAAGCTTCATCAACTTCAGATTTTCATCACAGGTTTTATGACATATCATGGAACATAAGTGCTTTTATGACTTAAAAATTGCTCCAATATTTGACACTCTGTACTTCAAGGAATGCTGATTGGCAGCTGATTAGCCTTTTGCTCGTCATTATCTTCTTTAGTGAAATTAGTTGGCTTGAAAATTGCATTGTAATTCATCAAGGGGAAACTAACATTTCAAGAGCTCTTAAGACAATGATCCTATATTTACTTAGTATACAATATAAGTTATTTTTCTTGACTAGTTATAATAAAAATGTGCTAGATATTACATTTTATTGATTCATGTCAAATTATGATAATCCATTTTGTCTCTGTAAATGGAAAAGTTTTATCTGCCTTGAATTCCCTATGTGATGACATTAGGACAAATTGTAAGGAAAAATATGATGATTCTATTATTAATGTCTCTTGAGTGCTCCATTTAAAGCCATCTTGTGAATCAGGTACATTTGGAAGAATCATTTAAATGCAAGCAACACTATCTACACTTTTGCCCCCAAACAAACACTATTATTTACTGGCAGACTATGTGTCTCATAAAACCCAGAGTGTTATATCATGTGCTACAACACTTGCTGGGATAATGCTCTGGCTGACAATATACATGAAAATATTTTAACTAAATAATATTGTTAATGGGATAGCAAATGTATATCTAATTTACTTTAGTAAGTGAGAGCTCATGATAAGATCGTAAAGTGGTGCACTCCAGTTCTGATGCCTTCGCTTTTAAAGAAAAAAAGAGAATTTGTACTGCAAAGTATAATCTTTCCCTTAATTTCCTGACAAGCCAAAAAAAGGATTTCTCATGTTCTTAATATTTTCTCCTCCTCAAACATTAATGATAGACTAAATAAAATTTTGCACCATATGGAAAATTCAGGAAAGAAAAAATTTAAATATATAATATTCACTCAGTTATAAATGCAAGTCTGACACATTCATATTAAATTTATATCTTGTTTAGATTTTAAAGGTGTGGTTAATGGATGACTCACTAAATTACGAAACTAAACACTTACACATGAATTTTTAAAATATATCTATATATATATATTATGCATCCTCATTAAATTAAATATAAATTAGTGAAAACTGAAATGATTCCAAGTAAAATCCCATTTTTAAAAGAGCAATGGCAGTAGAAGATAATATCTCTAAAACATTGCTAGATGATTTTTCAAAAATTGTAAAATAAAACCTTTTGGGCCCCATTTAAATTTTGCACTATGAAGTAACTACAGAATTCATGTTCATTCACTCAGAAACACATGCTAAATGTTGTAGCTAGTGAATATAATGTGTGAATACAGTGAAGGTTGAGTAACTAAAAACCAGGTGAAGAAAAAAAATTGGTGATGTCATTCTAACTTAGTGGACAGCAGCAAATTTCTTTCACATAACAATTAGAAACACTAGACCCATATATTTCACTCTTGTGCAGACGGATTATTCATACATAAATATAAGATGTCTCTTAGTAACAACAAATGATAGATACCAAAGGACCTTGTCAATTCCAAATATTTTTAAAGGATATTTAAAACTGCTATCAAAAGGCATTACTGACATGGTCTGTGACCAAAGAAAATGATCAGAAAAAAAAAAGTACAAATATGGAAACATAGGAAAACACCATCATCACAGTCACATTCTCTCATAGGAATAGACAAGAATTTAATCCTTACTGGCCAACAACAAAGGTAAATAAATAATAATAAAAGGGCAATAAAATTATGAAGTGTGTATCATACCTTAATATTCCTGTTACTGATAAAATTTCCTTCAGTTGACTTGACCTCTCTACAGTCTCTGACATTCTATCAATCAACTTCTCCTTGAAACTCTTTTCTCTAGAGTTTCTGAGCACCATTCTTTTCTGTTTCTTTTCATACTTATCTGACAGTTCTTTCTGATTCTTTACTTTATCCTTACCTAGAGCTTGCTCTTTAAATGCCAGTGAGACTAAAGGTTCTATCCTGGGCCCTCTTCTTTTTTCCTTCTACACTATTTCATTTGGTGATCTCATCAGCTCCTATAGACTCAATCTCTTATCTCTTTGCTGATGACTCTCAGATCTACCCATCTTGCCCCAACTTCTCTGATAACCTTCAGCCTTGCATTTCTAACTGCCTTTCAGACATCTGAAACTGGATGTCTAGTAGGTATCTTAAACTGGATATAGCACTCCATCCTCTCGGTCCCAGAGGCTCACAACCCAAGAATTATCCTTACTGCCTCAATGTCTCTCACCATCCATATGCAATCTATTTAGAGGCATGCCAATTTTACCTCTCAACCAAGCCTTCTTTTATCCTCTGACCCTGCTACTACTTTAATACTAGCTAAAATCACATCAGGTCTAGACTACTGCAATAGCCTACTGTAAAACGGACAACCATTGCGTCACCAAAATGATTTTCCTAAAGTGCGAGTCTATGTTATTCCCCCACTCAAAAAAACTTCAGTGGCTCCCCATTGTCTTGAGCATTAAGTATAAAATTCTCTGTTTAGAACTTAAAACTCTTTAAAACCTACATCATTCTTACTTTTCTACATTTATTACATTTTGTACAACATGTACTCTTTGATCAAGTGACTCTTTCTTCCTAATCCATAAAGAGACATTCCATTGCTCGGCTCTGGACATTTTATCTATAGTCCCCCATATTGTGCTCTCCTTTCTTAACCCCCCACCACCACCTTTAACTTCCCTGGCTTCTTTTAAGTACCAACTACAATTCCATAATTTACAGAAAGCCTTTCCCCAAACCTCTTAATTCTAGTGCCTTCCCCTTGTTATTTTTTATTACTCTTCTACGTATTTACTTTATATATCTTTGCAGGTTATTTCCCCTATTGAATTATAAATTCTTTGACAGTAGGAACTGTCTTTTGCCTCTTTTTGTATCCTCAGGGCTTAGCACATAGAAGGCACTTAATAAATGTTTATTATTTGATGTAGTTATTTGACTAAATGCCTTCACTTTCTTCAGATTTCTCCTTTTCATATTTAACTCCTTAATTTTTACATTTATTTCAGGTAATCTGATTCTAAAAGTGAAATTACTTCTTGTTACTAGCCTGCACTGACCTGAAATATTTTTCTTTTGTAATTTGTAGCTAAAACTATCATTGACAAACATCAGCAAGGAGTTTTATAATTACTAAGATTTATTTCTGATTGAAATTATATAGTACTGGTATACAATAAAGTCATTCATCTCTTCAGTCCATTTCATGTATTCTCATAGTTTAGATTTTACAGAGTTCAGTTATAACTGCATTGAAGCATTTCTAACAAGTGGAATATTGAAATTTCTGATTTGTTCTAAATCTTGGTGGTATCAGAGCATGAAGCTGTAACACTTGGCACACTATCTTCCAAGATGATATCTTATCAAGATGATAATCATGAAGGTTCTGAATAGGACAAAAAAGAGAGTCTTTGCCAACCAAACTATTTCTTTTTTTTTATTTCAATCTATTTCTTGACTTCATAAGATGATTTACATCACATTGGCCAACATAATCTCATTTTTTCTCCTCTTTTGCAGTTCAGATAAAAATTACCCTGGGAAAAGTTGCTATTCAGATATTTTTGAATAATGATAGTTATAATGATAACCAGCATTTCTATAATGCTTTAAGGTTTATAAGACAATTTATAAATATTATTTTTGTTTTATCTTCATAATAAACCTAGAAATTGGGTGCTATTAATAATCTTCATTTTATAGATAAAGAAACTAGCACAAAGAAAGATTAAGTGACTTGCCCACAGTCATGCATATATGAATTCAAGGTTCCCTGACTCTATGCTAGCACTTTAACCACTGGGATAACCAGTTGTCTATGACAAAAAGCTTAACTGCTTTTTGTAATTAAATAACAGTTTTGTCATGTAAGCTTATCATTTGTAGAGTAACTGAAAAGACTTCTGGGACAATTCCAATAACATACCTCTTAAATATATTGTTTGACTAGGTGTATTTTTTAACTTGATTTTATTTGTCAATTAATGAAAATCTACTATTTCTCCCTTATACCTCCCCCTGCTATTTTTTTTAATATAAAGCTTTTTATTTACAAAACATATGAGTGACCTTTCAACATTGACCTTTGCAAAAACTTTTTTTTTCCCAAGCTTTTCCCCTCCTTCCCCCCACCACCCACCTCTAGATGACAGGTAATCTAATACATGCTAAATAGGACAAATTATATGACAAATACAATACATGTATACATATCTATACAGTCATCCTACTGCACAAGAAACATCAGATCTAGAAAGAGAAGAGGAAAAAACAACCTAAGGAAAACAAAATGCATGGAAATATTCACAGAAAGCGTTAAAATGCTGTATTGTGGTTCACTCTCAGTTCCCACAGGCCTCTCTCTGGATGTACATGACTATCTTCATCGCAGCACAACTGGTTTGAATCACATCATTGTTGAAGAGAACCATGTCCATCAAAATTGATCATCGTATAGTCTTGTTGCTGTGTATAATGTTCTCCTGGTTTTGCTGATTTCACTCAGCATCAGTTCATGCAAGTCCCTCCAATCCTCTCTGAAATCCTCCTGTTGGTCATTTCTTACAGAACAATAATATTCCATAACATTCATATACCATAATTTATTCAGCCATTCTCCAATTGATGGGCATCTTTTCAATTTCCAGTTTCTTGCCACTACAAAAAGGGCTGCCACAAACATTTTTGCACATGTGGGTCCCTTTCCCTCCTTAAAAATCTCTTCGGGATATAGGCCCAGTAGAAACACTGCTGGGTCAAAGGGTATGCACTGTTTGATAACTCTTTGAGCATAGCTCCAAATTGCTCTCCAGAATGGTTGGATCCGTTCACAGTTCCACCAACAATGTATCAGTGTCCCAGTTTTCCCACATCCCCTCCAACAGTTATCATTATCATTTCCTGTCATTTTAGCCAATCTGACAGGTGTGTAGTGGTATCTCAGAGTTGTCTTAATTTGCATTTCTCTGATCAATAGTGACTTGGAGCACCTTTTCATATGACCGGAAATAGTTTCAATTTCTTCGTCTGAAAATTGTCTGTTCATATCTTTTGACCATTTATCCATTGGAGAATGGCTTGAATTCTTATATATTTGAGTCAATTCTCGATATATTTTAGAAATGAGGCCTTTATCAGAACCTTTGGATGTGAAAATATTTTCCCAGTTTACTGCTACCCTTCTAATCTTGTCTGCATTCATTTTGTTTGTACAAAAACTTTTTAACTTGATATAGTCAAACTTATCTATTTTGTGATTAATGATGACCTCTAGTTCTTCTTTGGTCTCTCCCTGCTATTTTGAAAAACAAGGAAAAACAAAAGCTTTGTAGAACATATATATAGCCAATTAAAAAAAATTCTCAAATTGGTCATGTCCAAAAAATATTTCTCAATCTGGATCATTAATCTATCATCTCTCTGTCAGAAAATACATGCCATGTTTCATTATTAATTCTCTGGAATGATAGTTGGAAATTGCATTGACCAGAGTTTTAAATTCTTTCAAAGTTGTTTGTTTTTACAATTCAACATAATGTGAAGACTGTGAGCATGAACCAATTAATAACTCAATGTCTGTCTGATGAGATTCAGGTGAGCTAGATGCAGATATATTCATCACCAGAAATTGGGGGTTGGAGACTGAGCAACAAAACTGGTAAAATGTGGAGAGTTTGCCACCTCCATCAGAAAAGACAGGCTACACACATTCCACTAAATGATGGAGTAGTAACAGCTTTCGGAAAGGACAATGTACTTGTTAAAATTTAATTAAGTTAACTAAATTCTGATAAAAACGAACCACCTTGGAATGTCTGTCAAAATGTAAACTCTATACTTAGTGAGGCTTCAGTATTTATAGTGACTATTAGCTGATGCATTTTAGGGTATGCTTTGTAAGTGACAAAAAAAGTGGGATGACAAAAAGGAAAGGCTATGAAGACAGATGATGGCACATAGGGGATACTTTGGAGGCACTGAGATAAAGTCCATCTCTAGTTAGATGCATATAATTTTAAATTAATATAAATCAGACATAAGCACCTCCTTTTACTAGACAATCTTTAGAAGTCTTTAAAAGTACAACATGAGACCGGTAGAATATTCATTAAGAACAGCATTTTTAATATTTTTAAGGTCTTTAATACATCAGTTCTGTTTTAGTGAAAAAAGCATTTTGTAACAATACATTTTATTTTCCCTCCATTTATTTTACCCCATACTTGGTGGGGAATTTCAGAGGAGGGAGGAGAAAGAAGAAAAGGGAGAGAGAATTCAAGTAAAGAAATAATCATTTCTAACAATTTTTCTCCATGACTTGAGGCATATTTAGATGGAAACTTTTTTTTAATTTATGTTTTATGTACACATCATTTGAGGAATTCTGTGAGATTAGAATTATACAGTACTCTGAAGAAGTTACTTAGAGAAGGTTCTGTTGTCTAGAATTCAATCCTTGTATGATTGAGATTATTAGCTGAAAAGCTTCTGTTGCAGCAAGCCAAAGTTTCTTAGTATAGTGATTCTATTAATGGACAGTGGTCACATGCTTCTGCAAGAATCACAGAAAAAGCTGTTTTGTTCTTTCTTCCTCCTGGTTTACGCTGTGGACCCCACAGGCCCCAGGAAAAGATTCATTAAGGCAAGTTTATGAAATAAAATGGTAGAAAAGTATAACTGCAGAAGTTACTGACTTCTAAAATCATGACAAGAATTTGACAGGAAACATTTTTGGAAGTCAACCATTCAAAATGTTGCTTATTTATGGTGCTGCCAAGATATGGAAGGCTATGAGGCAAATCAGATTGTAATCTCTATGTGTCCAGCTGTCAAAAAAGACAGAACATTTTTCTTCCATCTCTGAGGCAAAAACAGAAAGGAATCACACTGCCTTAAAATTGTACAGCACCTGAGTGGGTTTGAGGAACAACTAAAAATGGATGTAATGTGACAGTAACCACCTGGACACCAATAGAAAAATGACAAAAATGATATCTGTAGTACAGTGTGAACAACAGAAGATGACAAACTATAATGAAGAGGATAGTCTAAGCAGGAAATAGTACAAGGGAATCATTACTAGGTCTTCAGGACATTGATATATGCATATATGCTGACAGGGTGTCATTTTGGTAGTTTTTTAAAGCCCAATATGTACCTTAATTTTTTCTGCATCATCCAAATATAGCAATTAAATGAAAAATAAATGATAAGAAATTTCTGTCTGTATCTCATATGTTAGTATTATATATTAGCAAAGGAGAATTTTCTTAAGTTTTAGGAGTCTATTGAAGTAATAATTAATATTGATGTAGCACCTCTCCCAATACCTATTAAAGCCATATTCAACCAGCATTTTTCTTCTCACTCTCTAGTACACTGAACTAAGGGAAATGGTTAATGATGGCATTTACATACAAAAGTGAAAGTGAGACTTTGGAAGACAAGTGATACTAAGCATTTAAAGAAATGTCTCTATATAATGTCCTTTTCCCTCCCCCACCTTTCATTTCTGAGTTTATTTTTTTCAAATTCAAATTTTTATTTTTCAATATTTTCACATTATATTTCTACAGTAGAGAAGGCCATCTTACCCTTGCATTTTAGCTCTGACATTATTTTTATCTCTCAATTGCTCTTCTTTCTTCTGCTATTCTATTTTGAAATTGTCTTATATTAAGGATTCTAGTGTAACTGAGGTTCAAGCCAAATTTTAATTAAATGTTCTAAGTTGCTAATTGAACATGTTGTAAAAGTGAAAGATGATTCTACTGGATGGCATAGTATACCCATGAAATTCTTTTTTCAGGATTTCTTCACTTTCCATTTAAATACTCTATCAAAATTAGAAGCATTCTATCTGAATATGAGGTACTTGAATGATCTGAGAAATTAACAGATGTAGTTAGTGCCTCCAAGAAAATTAAAAATTGAATACAATATCCCAGCAAAAGCTTAGTATCTGTCTCATCACCTTTCTTATAGAAAGAAGGGAAAAATTCAGAGCACAGGTGCAGACCATATGAGTACTTAGAAGCCAGGACATCTAGTCAACCTGGTGATGGATCAAAACAAAGTTTCTCTGCATCATTTCCTTCCCTTCAACAAGACTCCTATTTAGCCTTTCCAAAATAATTTCTTGCTTTGTATGTCTTAACTTTTGCAGGTGTTTCCTGTAGTGCCCTCAAAAAAGGAAAAGTCTCAGTCAATGGCAAAAGTTTAAATACTCTACTGGGCCTCAACCAAAAAGTGGGGAGTGGTTCCTAATGCTTTTTAAACTTCAAGATAAACAGATTTCTATAGGAAACAAAGATCCTTTTTACATTTCTCGACCTATCATTCCTACTTCAACTTCTCTTGCTCTAAAACATCCATGTCCCATACACAGATTGCATATTCTATATGCCATTTACATCTGTGAACCTAATACATGAACACTTATATATGGTTCTACTGAAGCTACACACATTCATCTGACAAGGGATGATGGTAGGGATGAGTGGATAAGAGATGAAGAGGAAAAGACGGTAGAGACAGAAAAGAGGTTCTATGACATAAAAGGAAATAATTGTAATTAACTTTTCATATCTGAAAGTGGAAAAATATTGAAAAGTTCATAAAAATTCCAGGACAAGACGTCTAAGAGACTCAAGGAAGTCTTTGGACATAGAAGAATAATCTTCCTGATACTCTCAAATAATTAGGACCAAAAGAGAAATTTAGTAAAAAAAAATCTTCATGAAGGAAAATAATATTCAGTTTTAACCACTGTTGCATTATTTATCATATCAAAATGATTTGATGACATTTTATACACATCAATGACATGTTCTTTCTTATGAACAACAATTGAATTAGAAAAAAGGAAAAAGAAAGTTAAAAATTCTAAATGAAATACAAACTTGTTCAGTATTTTTAAATTAGCATTGTTTAATCATTAACTGTCTGGATTGATATTGAACAAACTAGAAAACAGAACATAAATAAATCAGTTGCATTCTTTTTCGTCCCTTGAAAATAAGTCTGATATCATTTATAAAGATGTTTTAAACGTTTTACATTTCAGCAATTGTGTTTCATGTTGTTGAGAACAACTCTATACTTTTTTATTATCTAAAATCACATCCCTACAATATTTCCCAACATTATAAGAGTATTACTTTTACATGCTTGGCATTTGTTTCCATCTTCTTTAATATAAAAAGCATGCTTTCTATGAACAATTAAAATTTGTAACTTGATTAATAACTTTCTTTAGAAATTTGACCTGATCAATGGCAAAATATAACAAAGGAGTTATGTATCTAAAAACATAACTATCAAGAAAAGATGTATCAAAGTACCAAAATGAGACTTTTTTCTCTGATGATGTACCAGCAAAAAGCAAATGTTATTTTTTTCTTAATGAAAAAATTAATTGAGAATGTATGTATATGTATATATACATACACATCAATATGTTATATTCATGTTTTATCTATCTATTTATCTTTCTTCATCTATATCTTTGTGTCTTCAGAACCTATTATATGGTAGGTACTTGATAAATACTTATAGAATTGAATTATTAATTTTTTTATTTTGGTTTACTTCACTAAGGAAAGTATGCTTAATTCAGTAGTTGACTCTAGTGAAGGTTTTATTTCTAAGCAAAAAAGAATATCTTTCAGGCATCAATGAACAACTATATTTATGATGTACAAAGTAATCATTATGTTTTATTTGTATAGACTTGAAAAATAAAGTATTCTTAATGCTTGGAAAATTTACTCCAATCTGACTTTAAAGTAATTTTGCTTGCATATTTAGTGAAGCAGTGTCTAGATGAACATAACTAAATGGAGTGAAAGAATTGGGGAACAACAAATAATCCTTATACTTCTAGAAGAAAAAATGGGAACAGGGCTATGAATGGAGTAATTGGCTGGATTGGTAACTTTTTGACATTGATGAGAATTTCACTATTTTGGCCAGCTCGAATCTGACTGTAATTCCAAGAGCTTTGTATCCTGTCTTCAGGCTTTCATTTTAATTCCCCATCATAAAGTTATTGGTTAAATTATGACTGATTCCAACTTTCCCAAAGGTACCTTTTCTCTAGTAGCCCACATCTGAAAAGTAAAACAGAAAGGAACTTTTTTTTCTGAAGCCTAAAAAGGCGACAAATAGTGGTTGAGCTTGGTAAAAGACATGAAGCCAAAATACTGCATCAGAATTTTAGAACTTTCCATTTCTGTTGTATTTTTAAACATTTCCAATGAATTGCAACAAGAATATTCTTCTAATATTTAACATATTAGCTTCTGACCCTAAAGTATTTACATCCTGTTAGCCAGATTATCTACTTCTCTCCCTTATTTTCACACCAATGTATAGGAGTTTAGAGCTCCTTTTCATATTTTTTTTCATGAATTACTGATTTTACTTAGAATCTTTGAATAATTTAACTGATTGGATATTACACATTGGTAAACGTAAATATGCCAGGCAAAAGGTCAGACATGAACCATAAATATCATCAATTTTTGTCACAAATAAGTAAAAAGAATAGCCTAAGTAAGAAGGGGAAGGTTTGCATATGGATGAAAACATGGCAAGCTCTTTCAAGGAAATGCCATTTGTTTCATTCATTCATTTTAAAATATTTATTGAAGGCTTACAAAGTAAAAGGTATTACGAGAAAGGAAAAAAATTTAAGACCCTTAAGGTCCTTGTAATAAATTAAAGAAATGTTACAAAGAATTATAAAATGAATAAATATATGATGATGATTATAGAATAATATAAACTACAAATATTCTAACAATTCTTCAATGAAAGTGATTGTTTCTGGCTGGGATTGTCACAGAAATTTTCCTGGAATAAAGGGCCTTTGAGTTAGACCTTGGAAAATGAATAGGATTTTAATACAAGAAGTTCAGGAATATATTTCAAAAAGAAAAAAAGACAGAGGTGGAGAAGAAGCTATTTTCAGGGAAAAGGTAATGGGAACAATATGGGTAGAGACTATAGGGGAAGACTCTTAAATGGTTTGTAATTTGTCTCATAGGTAAGAGAAAACCCCTGAGTATTTCTGAGTGGAGAAATGACAAGACTAAGATGGCATGTTAGGAAAGTTAATCTGGCAACATTGTACAGGATGCAGTGATTTAAGTGGGAGGAAACCAGAGATGGGGAAGTCAGGAGATAATAAGACCTAATCTATGACAATGATAATAGAAAGATTATGAAAAAAATATGAAATAAAAATTGACTGGATTTTATGATTGTGGTGATGGGAGATGTAGTAAAGAAAAGAGGGGAATTAAGGAAAATTCTAGGGTTTCAATTATGAGTAATTGGGAGGAAGATAATTTTCCTCAAATTTTATAATTTTCTCAAATTAACAAAAATGTGGACATCAAAAGTAAAAGCAGGTTTCGGGAGAAGAAGATTATAGAGGGTGTGCCCAAGAGGAAGTGAGCCAAGGTTAACAAGACTAAAGGGTGAGGTAGTTGTCTTGGCAGTGAAGATATCTCCCTATACAAGGTATAAACACCTCCACTGACATCATATTTGAGATTTTATTCTGGCATTGATGATGTCTCCTTGTTGATGGGGTATGATTTCTCTTTACTTTTGATACTTGTTGGCTCCTTGACATTATGGCTGATTCAGAGCACTAGGATTACATCCTTGGACTAGGTCTTTGAAAGGGAGGTGAATTCTAAATAAGGAGCATGAAAGATGAGAGAGGCAGATGTTCAGACTTCATCCCAGGGGGAAAACTGTGCATCTTTGAATGTCCTTCTTCATTTCATTGAATTGCATGGAGAGTAATGGAAAGTACCAAGGAATTTCTGGGTCACAGCATGAAACTTAGAAACAATGGAGTGACAGTAGCAAAACAATAGAGAAGTCCTGGACAAATGAAATTACATACCCAGCCTCTCAAATAATTTTCTATTGGACCAGATATGACTTTCTTCAAGAGAATAATGTTACCTTCCCACTAGTGCCCTGGCCATACCCATTCTTCAGCTATTTTACATTTACTATGTATATACTTTGTATTTACTTTTTTTGTGTGTATAGATAGTATCTTCCTCCCATCTCCAACATAATATAACGTCAAAAGCGCAGATGATTTCCTTTTTTTTTGTCTTTGAATATTTAGCACCTAGAATATGGGTGGCACATAGTATGCACTTATTAAATACTTATCAAATGAATAGCTGACAATTCCAAGTAAGTTTCTGGAGCAGGAAAAAACAAGAATCTAAAAGTAATAAGAAAGGACATCATTATATAAAGGAACAATTCTGTGCATTGTCCTTCACTGGAAATGGATTATGGATTCTAAGGTCCAAGAGAGGAAAGCCAATTCTGTAGCAATTTTAATGTTTTGGTTTTCCTCCCCTCTGCCATGAAAGCCTCAACAAGTCCACAACTGCATAGGACCCTAGTAACACTGAGCTCAGAATAGAAGTGAATTGGTTAACTCTGTCAAACTCTATGCAAGTATTTTCTCCTTTGAGGGAGAAGGAGCACAACTCTGGGATATCAAGATGACATCTCAGCTCAGTACACATAGAGATGATCATATCCTTGATTTTACCATCACCCACCAGTGTTTTTCTTCTATATTTATGTACGATGAAATTTTTTTATCAGATCACAATATATTTTCATCATAACACTCACTCTACCTTGCAACACCAAACCTTGCTCTTTGTCTTCCCCATGACCTCCAGTTACTCAACACCTCATTTTTATCCTGTACTGTCTGTACTGGCTACATTTTCCTCCTTTAACTAACTTGATCCATTGGTAAAACACTCCAGCTCTATGCTGTTCTTTTTTAATGAGCCCTTTGCTCCCTTATCCTACTACTAATCTTGCCCTTCAAAGCCTCTACCTGCAATTACTTCCACTACTTTTCTTTCTACTCATGCTGCTACTGAAGAAAGCTGGAGAAATTAAAAATAAAAAACAAATTCTTGATGGTCCAGTACAAATTTATGTTGCCTAATGACAACTGAATCCTCATTGCAGTAAGGCAATCCTTCTACAACTCCCTAATTAATTTACCACCTTGTTTTCCAAGGTGGCTCTGAAAATAGTAAAAAATTATTTGATACATATTCTTTTTCTTTTCCATTTCATTCCCTACCTTCCTTCATGCATTATCAGAGAGTATTTAATCCTGTATTTTTAGCCACTATAACTTAGTGAAAGTTAACTGATGATAGTCATTTTTATAATGCTGAATACATGATGGAATATGACTGAATGGCATTGCTTTCCCTAATCTATAATTGTATAAGGAGAAAACCATGACTGTCTCAAAATACACACCTAATGCCCCCTTCTGACCTATGAAAAAATTACCATAATGCCTGAAAATAATTCTGACAGGGATGGTGGACACAATTGATTCTACCTACCAGGGCACAGTGGACCATACAAAACAGGAAGTAACTTTTGTGTACAGCTTTATTTATCTCAGGACAATAAAAATAAACAAGGTCACTTGAGAGCATAATGGTAATAACAGCCAAATTTGTCTTATGCATCTAGTCTCCCTCCTCTCTTTCGTCTTTTGTCTTTCAGTGTTATCTCATCTTTATGTTTTTATTTATCCAGAATATAATGTTTTGAAATGCTATCCAAAAAAGGAAAGTGATACAATCTCATTATATATTGGTATTTACACCAATTTGTTTTTGCATTTTTAAGTCCTTCTACTCTATATGGATTGAGAAATTTTATGTATTTTCTTTACTTTACTTACTTACCTTACTGGTAAGGCAACTGTTGAAAAGTGTACGGTTTTTGTTTTGTTTTGTTTTTGTCCCAGAGAGGAGACTGAAGGATTATGGGAGGCACAGGCCACACAGGGAAGGGGAAATCCAAGGATCTCTAGAACCATGTGCCAGACTAGTGGCCAGCAGTTTGTAAAGCAAGGATGCTGCTAACCCAGAACTGAATGTAATCAAGAGCATTTGGAAACTTCTTAGGCTCATTGATCCACCTATAGAATGATCTGACTGGACAGTATTTGCTGCTACACTGGGATTCAGTGAGTTTATCCCCTCTATACTACTCTATGTTCATTGTTGCCCAATGTGAACTGGTACCACTGGAACTTGAGTCCACTGCACTCTTTAAATTTCATTTTTTTGCTTTCTGTACTTTTAAATGGCTTTTTTCTCTAAAATAAAATAAGCCTAATTTTAAAGCATTCTGGAAATGATTTGTTATAAATGAGGATCAAGAGCGAAAGGATCAAGAGACCTAGATTTAACTAAAAACCTATTTTAAATCTATTTTTTTTTCTGTCTGGAGATACAAAGAGGGGCTTTGTTGCTAAAGAATTTAAGATAATATAAAAAGAGCTTTTTTCCTTTTTCTTGCCCTTGATAATTCATAGTTAATATAACCTGGGGCAGACAGAGAGAGATGGAGGGAGTGAGGGAGGGAGAGAGAGAAAGAAAGAGAGAGAGAGGGAAGGAAAGAGAGAGAGAGAAACAGAGAAGCAGAGAAGAGAGAGAGAAACAGAAAGGAGAAAAAGAGAGAGATAGAGAGAGAAAGAGAGAGAGATAATATGTTCAAATCACACTAATAAATAGAGTAACATCACTCAGAGCAAGTTTCTTTAAACTTTTGGTTCCTCAAGGGACTCTGTGAAACCACAAGATGCAAAATAATTGTTGATCTGCTTTGGTAAAGGTGGTTTCCTCACTGAAACTTCCCTGTACCCATGAAATCATAGGCATAGATAAAATGAAAAGCATGTATATGTGAGGAAGATCATTTGCTCTATAAGAAACACCAGTTCTCTTCTTCACTTGGTGAGTATGGGAAAAGAGGGAAGGTGGTGGGAAGACTCAATACCATGTTAGTGCTCTAATTCTGAAGTGACTATAAATGCTCTAACAGAAGGTAAGGCTCATCAAAGCAGTGGGCTGCATTTCTCTAGAAACTCTTGAGTTCTTTTCTAGCACTGAAAATAGGGAGACTCAAACAAAATGAAGGTGACTATGTAGATTTCTAGTGTGCTGCGCCCTACCAGGGGGCATAGTTTTAGTGACAATCTATAAATTATGAGAGCAAGGTGGCTAATTGAATATTGAGTGCTAGACCTGGAGTCAACAAGATGAATCCTCCTGAGTTCAAATCTGCCTTTAGACTCTTGCTGGCTGTGAAACACCTGGGCAAGTCACCTAACCCCATGTGTCTCAGTTTCTCCATCCATAAAATGAAATGGAAAAGGAAATGGCAACCCACTTGAGTATTAAAAAAAAAAATTGTGGTCATAAACAGCCAGACATGACTGAAAATGACAACAAGAGTTTATGAGTCTTGTCATTATGTTACAAGTTGGTAAGCCTGAGATGCAAGCAGATGTATTCAAAGAAAAGATTGTCAGTTTGCTAAAACTCAATTTGAAATGAAATTAGATGTTCTTAAAGAAAAGACTCTGAGTAGTGGTAATAAGCTATTTAGAGTACTGATAATTAAGAAAATGACAAGACTGGCATGGCTTCAGGTAAATTCAGAGGTTTGTTAGTAGGTCAAAAATTAAATTTCTTCATTTTTTAAAATCAATTTTCTATCAAGGTTCTCAATATATCACGGGTCTGCGTAAGAAATTAAATGGGATTTTTTGGGGGGTGAGGAGTTGGGGAGCCACAAATGACATGTGAAGGCCAGTAGATAACACAAAAACTTTAGAAATTCAAAAATGCATAAATATATGTATAATATTATCTAATATGAACCCAAATTTTACAATAAGGTATTGTAAATACCCCATAAAAAGAAAAAGAAAAAAATCAGACTTCTTCGCTGATACCAAGGGAGAAACAATGTATTTTGTATTTATTTTCCAGATCACAGGGTATCATTCCCTAACTCCCATGATGTGTAAGGGATAACTGTATTCTTTTGTTAACATTTTAGTATCTTATTTGTTCATAAACAACTTTATTTTTTAGATTTTCTGGAATTTTCTTCTTTTTTTTGTCAATACATAGCTGTTTTGAGGCTATATAGTGAGGAGTCTATATAGATTTTGAGGGATCTATATATCTATATATCTATATCTGTATCTAGATATAAAAGACAGACTTTCTTGGACCTTTCATTTTCCTATCTTCCCTAAAAATCCATATTTTAACACACAATATCAAATACCACAATATCTATTATTCCCCCAATATAGCAGTCTGAAACTTTCTTAGATGTTTACTACATATTACTTTAGTCATCTGAGCATTACTGTACTATACATTCCATGAGGGCAGAGGCTTTGTCTTACCTAAAATGTGCCTATTATTCTTGGAAAAGAGTAGTGCTGGTCACACAGTAGACATTTAATGGATAATTGTTCTTGAATTTTAATTAGATTATGTGTACCTTGTACTAAAACACAATGATCATCTCTAGCTTTTATCAATTCAGGTTTAATTTCAAATCATACCTTAAATTCTTTCCGTTTTTAAGAATTCTTTGGCTGAGAACACATAGATTATATTGGCACATCCAAAAAAAAACCCCATTGTATATCTATTCGTAAAACAGATATTTTGTTCAGATATTTTCTAACATGTTCTGAATAAAAAGGGGTTGTTATATTCTTTAAGAAAAAAATCATCATTAGTTCATGACAGGTGAGAAATCTTACAGAATAAGTACTGAGATATTAATGCCTAAGAAAATCTATGCTAATAACGAGGAAAACCATCAAATGTATTAGCCTGAGGGAGAAGGGCCTGGGAAAGGAAAATCTGCAGGTTAGACAAGGAATTTAGGAATACCCATAATATGATGGAATTCTATGTTTCAGGAAATAATACCAAGTCAGTGACAGCTGGGAGCTCAAAAAGGCAAGTGTGATCTATTCCTCAAGGAATTATAAGCAGGCAGCTAAAGGTTGCTTCTGCTAGTGAAAGTTTAAAAAAACTGAATGAAAACTTCCTTGGGAGATTTTTCATGCTACCTTGTTCTAAAATCTTGGAAACAAGGCAGAGTTAGAACATGTTCATACACAAGAAGTACATGACTCTCAGAAAAAGTTAAGTGTAAATTGTTTTACTCAGTTTCAGAGAATGAATATAGGTTAGTTTAAGCTTTACTTTCCCTTAATCACCTTCAAAGCAATCAATAAACATTTATGAAACAAGCACTGTACTAAACACTGGAGATATAAAAATAGGCAAAGGACAGTTCCTGCACTCAAGAAGTTCACAAGCTAATAATTATGTATTAAGTTTATTACTGAGCACCATATTTATGAAAGTTTATTGATCAACTGGAGAGCTTTCAGATGTTATGTTCCTACATAAGGCTGGATCAATAAAAGTGGGGATATTTAGCATAGAAAAGAGACAATTCAGGATGTGATGGAATACTTCCAAGTTCATCACAATTTGCTTAGACTCAGAAGGCAGAAGTGCAATGGGTAGATGTTGAATAGATTTTGGCTTACTATAATGAGCAAGTTCCTAAAATTTGTTAAATAAAAATAGAAAATAATTGATTCAGGAGATTGAATCAATGATTACTAAAGGATGTTAAACAATGACTGAATGACTGTTCATCAAGTACATTATGAATGAGAGGCAGAGTAGTATATAAGAGAAGAGTGCAGGACTGAAATTTAATCAAACTTGGGTTCAAAGACTTCTTCCAACACATTTTAATTCTGTGACCATGGAAAAGTTAATTTGCAGCTTTGGCTTTCTCATTTCCAAAATTAAGATAGTAATAACTGTAATGCCTATAATACCGGATTGGTGGGAGGTTCAAATAAAATAAATAACTGTGTATCATGTAAATGTCAGGAGTTAACATTATGACCAAGATTATAAATTATTATTTTAGTATTATCATCTTCTTTATATTGTAGAGATTTTTATTTAGATATAGGTTGGAATGAACGCTCTCTGAGGTTTCTTTAAACTTTGTTATTTCATGATGCTGTAACGACTAAATGTAGGAGATTCAACCATAATTTATGAGTTTATTTATATCTTATTCTAAATTATATGTATCACCTTATTTAGAATAAGTATTCTTTCAATGGTAATTTGTATTAATTTAATAACACATTTTTAGTTAAAGTAAAATGCATGCCACATTCTAAGTTCTTAATGATCAAGATGGGGAAAAGCACAGACATAAACCAGATTCTACTACATACTCAATTAGTCATTCAGAGGGCAGATAGTACATGTATTTAGGAGTGAATAAGTGGTTTCAAAAGGGTAGTATAGAAAAACAGAGCTTAAAAGGGGACAACAAATTTCATAGCATATAGAATATTATTTTGTTAAATGAAAAATAAAAATATGAAGTAAAAATCATAAGATTTTATTTAAAATTTATAAATAATATCATACTTTATACTTGACATTTAATGAAGATCAGGAAATATGTAATTCTAAAAAGATAACACACACAAAAAAGCTGCCATAGAAGTTCCAGCCAAAATTAAACTACATTAGCTTACTTTCTCAAAACAATTAAGTAGATAATCCAATTTCTTTGCTTGATTATGGGCATAATACAACTCAAATAATCATGCATACCAATGTGAATCAATTAAAATCATAACAAACAAACTATATAAGAGTTTAGTATATCAAAAGGTGAAATACATTATAATTAGTTGTAATGTGTATATATGTTAGATTCTTTAGAAATCATAAATTACTAGTAATCATAATATCATCCATTGGAAAGCAATACTAAATTTTCATGCATTTCAGATGGACCCAAGGTCTCTATTCCTTGCTTCTATAGGATACATACACATTTAAAGGTGAAAACTATTCTCTCTAACATTAGAGGCAATTTAAGTTTTAAAAGCATCAACTTGATCAGGGCTCGTTAACATTTTCTGTATCATGTAATTCCTTGTACTATGGTAAATTAAAAAATAAAATTGAGAAAATGTTAAATTTTAATCTATATTATTGATAAGAAGACATAACATTTTCCCAATCTAAGTTCATAGATGCCCCTGAAATTTTCCATGGTTTCCTTAAGAATCACAGAACTAACTAGTCAAAACTGATTTAATGTATTATTCCCATTTGAATTTTTACCTTTTCTCACCAAATAGTCCCCTGTTTTTCCCTGATTCTTCTTTTGTATGATGCCAAGTAATCTTGCATTATTAGGAAGGCTACAGCAATGTTCTCATTATATATTTCAAAACTAATTAAAATCTGCTTATATTATTCCTGGTATTTTCATTCATAATCCAGCATGTGTGCTCACTATTAAAGTTGCCCTTCAGAGAGTCACAAGACCAAGATGGAGGACTTAACATTTTTTCCACTTCCCAGTAACTTTCAAAAGAAAATCCCAGAGAGGAAATATGTACTAGAAATAGGGCAATTACAAAACAATTGTTTCCACAGGACAAGAAACTTAAGAAACCTAACAAATTAAATGGCCTTATGAATTAAAAGTGGAAAATGATAACATTTTATAAGCTCACTCAATACTGACCTCCACTCTCTGGAAGTATATTCGAAATGACCTACCAGCACCTGCCCTTGCCTCTAGCATTTTTTTTTTTTCAAGATGATCAATGATCCCAATTCTACCCAGACATATTTAGTGAAGGGGAGGGAAAGGCAAAGGCAAGATTTCACTCTGGGTAAGACAAGTTTCTGGGTTAGGGAACTTGAAAAAGGTTGCACACACTAACTCTGATCAGCAGAAAACTAAAGAATGAAGTACTGCTGAGCACTAGAATGCAGGTCTCCTCGGAGCTTGCAGATAAATGAGATAGGGATTCAGGAGTTCCCAGAGAGGTTACTTGGGAAAGGAAACCAGATATTACAAAGTGAATTCCCTACTGTGTAAAGAGACTGAGATAACTTTAAGGTGCAGGCTTAAAGGTAAATTCATCATAAAAGGAGAAGTTGGAAATTGAACAACAAGGAACATAAAGGGAATACATGTAAACTAAAAAAAGATTTCACAAGGGAGAAAATTCAAGTTAAAAACCTAGAGGGCAAACAGGGAAAATATTAAACTCATAAGGGAAGATGGATAAAAATATATCTAAAATGTTTCACATCTCTAAATAAATATGGCAAGCAAAAGCAATTAGTTTAACACCCGATGAAAGAGAATTTTGTGAACTTCTAAGAAAGCTTGGAAGTACAACAGGATATTCCAGAATAGTTCAAGAGACAAATAAATCTTGAAAGAAACATCTAGAAAATAGCAAATGGAAGAATTTATTGAGTAGACAGCCAAAATAATTAGTAGAACAGGAAAAAAATATCTATGATAGCAAGTCTATCTGAAGAAGGGAAAGGAAGAACTTGGGATACAAATATACTGAAGTGAAGGACATTTTGGAAGAGAAGAAAAAGAAATAACATTAAAAAAGACAAACTCTGTATGAAAGCAAAATATACTGATATCAAACAGAATATCTAGAAAAAAATTTAAGCATCTTAGGCTAATAGAAGAATATGACAAATAAAAAAAAGTACATGAAAACTATTCAGAACTTCTGAATGTAGAAGGAATCCATAGATTTCCTCTAGGAAGAAGAAAAAACCAAATTATAATTCAAGCTCCAAAACACATAATAGTTATATTTAACAAATTCAATAACAAAGAACAAATTATACAAGTGATCAGGAGAAAGAACTTTAAAAGGAAAGAAATTCATATAAAATTCATATAACACTATTGTGCATCCCCTAGAACCTGAGGAAAGGAATGCAATAACAAACTCTGAAAAGGATCGCAAGATAGCATAAAATAATATATTTTGTAAACCCTTATTAATGAAGAAAAATAAACATTTAATAAAGTAGAGGCATTTAAAGCATTTCTATAAAAGTTTGTCTTTATCTAATGATGTAGAAATAATAAGCTAAATCATTTGGAGTTAGCAATTGGCAAATCTATCAGCCTCAATATCCTTGTCAGTAAGCTGGAGATAAAGTGTGTTCTTTGGTATTTCTGATGAAAATATGGAAAAAAGAAAAATGATATAGCTATTTTCACATAGTCACAGAATCTCAGAAAGAGAAGGGCCCTCAGAAAGCTTATAATCAAACACATTTCTGAAAAAAAACAATTTTTTCTTTCTTTTTTATTTTATATTTATTTATTTGTTTGTTTAATTAATTAATTAATTAATTAAAGCTTTTTATTTGTATAACATATGTATGAGTAGTTCCTCAGCATTGATCTTTACAAAGCTTTCCATTACAAATTTTACCCCCAGTCCCCTCCCTTTCCCTAAATGGCAGGAAGTCCATGACATGTTAATAATGTTGAAATACTTGACAATTTATGCAAGAAAAATCCTATCTACAAGAAAAAAAAAGAAAACCAGAGGAAGGCAACACAATGCAAGCAAATATCAATAGTGATCATGAAAATGTTACATTGTGGTCCATATTTCATATCCCTCTCTCAGGGTGTATATGGTTTTCTTCAGTGAACAATTGGAACTGCTTTGAGACAATTCTTTGTTGCAGAGAGCCATGTCCATCAGAAATGATCATCATGCAATATTGTTGTTGCTGTGTACAATGATCTCCTGGCTCTGCTCATTTCACTCAGCATCAGTTCATGCAAGTCTCTCCAGGCCTCTCTGAAATCGTCCTGCTGGTCATTTCTTACAGAGCAATAATATTCCATAACATTCATATACCATAATTTATTCAGCCACTCTCCAATTGATGGGCATCCCTTCAGTTTCCAGTTTCTAGCCACTACAAAAAGGGCTGCCACAAACATTCTTGCACATGTGGGTCTCTTTCCCTCTTCTAAGATCTCTTTGGAATATAGGCCCAGTAGAAACACTGCTGGGTCAAAGGGTATGCACAGTTTGATAGCTTTTTGAGTATAGCTCCAAATTGCTCTCCAGAATGTTTGGATCCGTTCACAGTTCCACCAACAATGTATCAGTGTCCCAGTTTTCCCACATCCCCTCCAAAATTCATCGTTATCTTTTCCTGTCATTTTAGCCAATCTGACAGGTGTGTAATGGTACCTTAGAGTTGTCTTAATTTGCATTTCTCTGATCAATAGTGATTTGGAGCAACTTTTCATATGACTAGAGATGGTTTTAATTTCATCATCTGAAAATTGTCTGTCCATATCCCTTGACCACTTATCTATTGAAGGGTGGCTTGAATTCTTATATAAATGAGACAATTCTCTATATATTTTAGAAATGAGGCCTTTATCAGAACCATTAAATGTAAAGATGATTTCCCAATTTGATGCTTCCCTCCTAATCTTGTCTGCATTAGTTTTATTTGTACAGAAACTTTTTAACTTAATATAATCAAAATTATCCGTCTGGTGTTCAATTAGGAATTCCAGATCTTCTTTGGACATAAATTTATTCCATCTCCACAAGTCTGAGAGGTAAACTATATTACGTTCCTCTAACTTGTTTACAAAATCACTCTTTATATCCAGATCATGAACCCATTTAGATCTTATCTTGGTATGTGGTGTTAGGTATGGGTCAAGCCCTAATTTCTTCCACACTAGTTTCCAATTTTCCCAGCAGTTTTTGCCAAATAGTGAGTACTTATCTCAAAAGCTGGGGTCTTTGGGTTTATCAAACACTAAATTGTTAAGGTTATTGCCTAGATTATCCCGATAACCTATCCTGTACCACTGATCGACTGCTCTATTCCTTAGCCAGTACCAAATGGTTTTGATGACTGCTGCTTTATAATATAGTTTTAGATCTGGTACGGCAAGCCCACCTTCAACTGCCTTTTTTTTTCATTAATCCCCTTGAAATCCTTGACCTTTTGTTCTTCCAAATGAACCCTGCTACTATTTTTTCTGGATCTGTAAAATAATTTCTTGGGAGTTTGATTGGTATGGCACTAAATAAGTAGATTAGTTTGAGTAGTATTATCATTTTTATTATGTTTGCTCTGCCTACCCATGAGCACTTAATGTTTTTCCAATTGATTAGGTCTGATTTTATTTGTGTGGAAAGTGTTTTGTAGTTTAGTTCATATAGTTTCTGACTTTTCCTTGGCAGATAGATTCCCAAATATTTTATCCTATCATCTGTTATTTGGAATGGAATTTCTTTTTGTATCTCTTGCTGCTGAACTTTGTTGGTAATATATAAGAATGCTGATGATTTATGTGGATTAATTTTGAATCCTGCAACTTTGCTAAAGTTGTGAATTGTTTCTAGTAGTTTTTTAGTTGAGTCTCCAGGGTTCTCTAAGTATACCATCATGTCATCTGCAAAGAGTGATAATTTGGTTTCTTCATTACCTACTCTGATTCCTTTTATCTCTTTTTCTTCTCTTATTGCCAAAGCTAACATTTCTAATACAATATTAAATAGTAATGGTGACAGTGGGCAGCCTTGTTTCACTCCTGATCTTATCGGGAATGGTTTTAGTTTGTCTCCATTACATATGATGCTTGCTGATGGTTTTAAATAGCTGCTACTGATCATTTTAAGGAAAAGCCCATTTATTCCTATACTCTCTAGTGTTTTTAATAGGAAAGGGTGTTGGATTTTATCAAATGCTTTTTCTGCATCTATTGAGATAATCATATGGTTTTTGTTAGTTTAGTTATTAATATAATTGATTATGCTGATAGTTTTCCTAATATTGAACCAGCCCTGCATCCCTGGTATAAATCCTACTTGGTCATAGTGTACTATCCTGGGGATGACTTTCTGCAATCTCTTTGCTAATATCTTATTTACAATTTTTGCATCAATATTCATTAGGGAAATTGGTCTATAGTTTTCTTTCTCTGTTTTCACCCTACCTGGTTTAGCTATCAGCACCACATTGGTCTCATAGAAGGAATTTTGCAGTATACCATCTGTCCCTATTTTCTCTAATAGTTTGTATAGTATTGGAATTAATTGTTCTTTGAATGTTTGGTAGAATTCACATGTAAATCCATCTGGCCCTGGAGATTTTTTCTTAGGGAGTTGGTTAATAGCTTGTTCTATTTCTTTTTCTAATATGGGGCTATTTAAATAATTTATATCCTCTTCTGTTTACCTGGGCCATCTATATTTTTGTATATATTGCTCCATTTCATTTAGATTATCAAATTTACTGGCATAAAGTTGGGTAAAGTAACTCCTAATTATTGCTCTAATTTCCTCTTCATTGGAGGAAACTTCTCCCTTATCATTCTTGAGACTAACAATTTGATTTTCCTCTTTCCTTTTTCTTATCAGATTAACTAAAGGCTTATCTATTTTGTTGGTTTTTTCTTAGAACCAATTCTTAGTTTTATTTATTAATTCAATAGTTTTCTTATTTTCAATTTTATTAATTTCTCCTTTTATTTTTAGAATTTCCAATTTGGTATTTAATTGAGGGTGTTTAATTTGTTCTTTTTCTAGCTTTTTTTAATAATAAGCCCAATTCATTGATGTTTTCTTTCTCTATTTTATGCAAGTAAGCATCTAGAGATATAAAATTGCCCCTTATAACCACTTTGGCCATATCCCACAAATTTTGGTATGTTGTCTCCTTATTGTCATTCTCCTGGATGAAATTATTGATTGTGTCTATGATTTGCTCTTTCACCCATTCATTCTTCAGGATTAGATTATTTAATTTCCAATTAACTTTTGGTTTATTTTCTCCTGGCCTTATATTCATGTGATTTTTATTGCATCATGATCTGAAAAGGATGCATTTACTATTTCTGCATTTCTGCATTTGATTTTGAGGTTTTTATGCCCTAATACATGGTCAATTTTTGTATAGGTTCCATGGACTGCTGAGAAAAAAGTAAATTCCCTACTGTCTCCATTCAACTTTCTCCATAGATCTATCATACCTAACTTTTCTAATAATTGGTTTATCTCCCTAGTTTCTTTCTTGTTTATTTTGTGGTTTGATTTGTCTAATTCTGAGAGAACAAGTTTGAGATCCCCCACTAGTATCGTTTGGCTGTCTATTTCTTCTTGCATCTCTCTTAATTTCTCCCCTAGGAATTTGGATGCTATTGCACTTGGTGCATATATATTTAGTATTGATATTGCTACATTATCTGTGGTATCCTTTAATAAAATATAGTTTCCTTCCTTATCTCTTTTGATTAGATCTATCTTGGCTTTTACTTGATCTGAGATAAGGATTGCTACCCCTGCTTTTTTTTGTTCACCTGAAGCATAATATTTTCTGCTCCAGCCTTTTACCTTCATCCTATATATGTCACTATGTTTAAGATGTGTTTCTTGTAGACAACATATTGTGGGATTCTGGTTTTTAATCCAGTCTGATATCTGCTTCCGCTTTATGGGAGAGTTCATCCCATTCACATTCACAGTTAGAATAACTAATTCTTTATTTCCTGCCATCTTATTTACCCAAGTTATGTTTTCCCCTTTCCTTTCCCCTTTCTGCCTTCCCTCCTCCTCAGTAATTTGCTTTTGATGACCCCTTCCCCCAAACAATACTCTACCCTTTAGGTCCCCTCTATCTATTTTACTCCTTTCCCCTGATTCTTCTATTTTCCCTTCTATTAGTTTATCCCTTTCTTTTCCTCCTTTCCCTCCCACTTCCCTCTAGCAACAGACAAGTTTCTATGTGAAATCAAGTGTCTGATATACACTTTTTGAGCCCAACCTGATGAGAGTAAGATTTACACAATGCTCATCTCCCTCCCCTCTTTCTCTCAATTATATTAGGTTTTCTTTGTCTCTTCAAGAGATTTTACCTTGTTTTTACCTCCTTTTTTTTTTAGATCTTATTTTACCACTTTTCCCTCTTTTCCCCAGTATGACCTTTCCCCCTCTAGTTCTCTTTTTCATATTATCAAAGTAATATTTAGTTAATTATACCCCCAAACTTTAAGTATCCCCCTAGTAAAAATAAAGTTCTCAAGAGTCCTTTCCTTTTTACCTTTTTATGCATCTCTTGAATTCTGTGTTTGGAGGTCGAATTTTTTGTTCAGATCTGGTCTTTTCATTAGAAATAGGTGAAATTCACCTATATCATTGAATGACCATCTTCTTCCCTAGAGGATAATGCTCATTCTAGCTGGATAGGTTATTCTTGGCTGTAATCCAAGTTCCTTTGCCCTTCGGAATATCTGGTTCCAGGCCCTTCAATCTTTCAATGTGGAGGCTGACAGATCGTGTGTGATTCTAATTATTGATCCTCGGTATTTGAATTGTTTCTTTCTAGCTGCTAGCAGAATCGTTTCCTTGGTGCTATAGTCCTGAAATTTAGCCACGATATTCCTTGGGGTTTTAATTTTGGGGTCTCTTTCAGGATGTGATCAGTGAATTCTTTCAATGGTGATTTTGCCTTTTGATTCTACAATCTCAGGGCAGTTTTCTTTCAGGATTTCCTGGAAGATAGTGTTTAGATTCTTTTTTTCATCATGACTTTCAGGAAGTCCAATAATCCTTAGATTGTCTCTCCTAGATCTATTTTCCAAGTCAGTTGTTTTTCCTAGGAGATATTTCATATTTTCTTCTAATTTTTCATTTTTTTGTTTTTATTTGATTCTTGAAGTCTTATTGAGTCATTCACTTGCATTTGTTCAATATTTATTTTTAAAGTGTTGTTTTCTTCAGTTACCTTTTTAAGCTCCTTTTGTAACTGGCCAATTTGTTCATTGCACTCTTTTTCCACTTCACTAATTTTATTTTTCAATTAATTGGTGTCTTTATCATATCTTTTTTGGAGGGCTTCTTGAACTGACTTCAGTTTATTTTCCCATTTATCCTCCAGCTCTCTTTTGATATTCTGTATGCAATCTTCCAGAAAGGCCTTTTGAAAAGGGGACCAGTGATGGTCCTTAATAACATCCTCTGAAGTTTTGTCTAAAGGAACCTCAGAATCTGGGGTCAGCCCTTCTCTGTCTTGATAAAAGCTGTCTATGGTGAGAGCTCTCTTTTGCTTCTTCATTTTTTTTTAAACAGCGTGTATATCTCTTTAAGGTTTGTAAAAACCGCAGGGAAAGCTCTTTGCCCTGGGGCAATTTGGTGAATTAATTTAAGGTGCTGGGCTGGTAGGGGCTAGGACTAAGTCCGAATTACTCCTTAAACAAAGGAAGTGTGCCAGAACACCTGCCCCCAATCCAGGCAGAGTGTCTGGAGTGCCTCAGATAAACTCCAGGTGTTTGGAGTTTGGAGTTTGGAGTTTTTGCCACAATGAGCTGAGCTGAGTCCCATCCTCACTTCCGGCCTACACCACTCTTTATCCCTATCTGAGATAGACAAATCTGATGTGAAGTTCTTCAGAGGTATCAGCAAGCAGTATCCAAGTATTTCTAGATTCGTTGACTTGAAGATCAGTTCAGAGGCTTATTTTATTGTTGATTTGAGAGAAGATCGGAGGAGATGCAGAGAGTCATGTTTTCACTCCGCCATCTTGGCTCTGCCCCCCCATCCAAAAAAAAAAAAAAAAAGAATCTTTTCAACAACATATCTGACACTCTCAAAAAAAGGTCATTTTCCCAGGCTAATCAGCAACATTTCTTTCAACTTATCTGATATGGAATGATCACAAAGTATTTTATCTTCCTGGCTGTTTCTCCTCCAGACCTGCTCTTTTTATTTGTAAACAACCAAAAAGAAAAGAAAAGAAAGAAATTGAACAACTTTGTAAAATATTATGTATTTCAAAAAAGAATAAAGTTAAAACATCTTAATAACCAAGATTATTTGCCCATTGTTTCTAATGACTATGTTTTAAAAAATCCATATGAATTATAAGAAAATGGATTAAAAATGATAATGTTTAATGGATTTTTCCTTTGAAAAATCTAAATATCTTTTTGAAAAATCTAAATCTTTTTTGCTATTTTAAAACTTTTCAGTTAAGTTTTCAAAATGCAAAGGGAATTCATGTGAATACATTCATTCCCTGAAACAGTGGTGCGGTTTCATAAAGCATAAATAATGAGTAAGCAGCGAGAGACAAATAGAGACAGGGAGATGAATGTCACAGAAGAGTATCCACAAAGAAAGCACTTTGAAAGTTGAAAATCCTTGGAAAAATTACAATTAAAAAATTGGAAACAGATAAGCAAACCAAACAGAGAAGTCACAACAAAACAAAGGAAATGAGAAATCATATACTTGTGTATATGCATGTATATATGTACATACGTACATAAGCATATGCATATATAATAGCAATTCTAGTCAGTTAAGCCCCTTAAAACCTTTTTTTTTTTTTTGCTGGATTTTTTTATTAATATCAGTGTACTTTTTACTGCCTCACCTTTAGCCCTAGTTCACACTTGAAGTCCAGGAAGAGAGAGAATACAACCAGCAAAAGTTACAGAAATTAAAGACATCAAAGTGAAATATGAGAGGGCAATCTGAAGTGTGGATGCATAGCTGGGAATGCATTTGATGCTACTGACACATATTCCAACAAGTAAAACTTCTACTTAGGCAATAGAGATGGAGCAAGAGATCTCTGTACATATTGCTTTGTATTAGTACAAGTACTATTATATAAGTTTGACTGAAAAATCACCCCTCAAAATAACAGCCCAAAAGATTCCTACAATGTAACTGAATAAAGTCACTGAACAGCTAAACATAGTTCCATAGTATCACATTTCTGGGTACCAAAACACTATTTTTCTTCTATAGTTAAATGGCTACGGTCTCAACATCTCAGAAATGGATTAAGAATTCCAATTAGAGTAGGAATTAACATTATTAATATATTATATATAATAATATATTATTAATAACTACATGATCATGGTTATAAATTATGTTAAGAACTTTTTTGTATAGTTCTATTTCTAAAGTCATAGATAGAAGTAATTTTGATGAGAATGAAAAAAGAAAAATAGTCTGAAAATATCAATATGTGTACAAAGGGAGAGCACCAGCCAACTTAAATTTTATTTATTTAAGCTTAATTAACTATGGAAATAAAAAAAAAACTTTTGTTATAAACATGCAAAATCAGCAAAACAAATTTCTACATTAACTATGAAAAAAATTCTATCTTTAACTGTATCCTGAGTCAATCTCATAGGTAGATGAGAAGCAGCTTGCTTTCATTATTGATTTTCTGAAATCACAGTTAGTCACTACATTGATCAGAGTTCTTAAGTTATTCAAAACCATCTCTACAGCATTGTCACTATAAAAATAGTTTTGTTACTGTTCATTTTATTTTGTTTCAGTTCATACAAGTTTTCTCTGAAACTATCTCCTCCATCATTTCTTACAGTAAAGTACTATTTCATTATAATATATAATTGCAACTGTATTTTGCATTGTATTATAAATATTTTATTATCTCATACACAATAATTTGTTTAGCCATTTCCTAAATTTCTATTCCCTTAATGTCTAATTCTTTGCTAAGAAAAAAGTGCCATAAATATTTTTATACATTTGAGTCCTTTTTTTTACTTTGAGTTTTTGTGGTATTGAGGTCAAAGAGTATATACAGTTTAGTAATTTTGGGGGCACCAACTTAGATTTTTGAAAGAAACATTAAAAAGGAGCAAGGACAAAAAAAATTATTAATGTGAAATTGTGAAACAATAGTATAAAAACAGTAACCAGGACATTAAAGCTCAGATTAAGCTGAAGTTCATCTAAGGCATGTACATTCCTTAGTACAATAAAACCTTTTTTGTGTGTTACTTTGGTTTTTAACATTATTAGGATAAACAGGAAGCACACAGAAAGAAATACTGCATTATTCAAAATGGCTGGCATAATGATAACTGACCATTGAAAGAAGGCAGAGCCATTTCATTTTTATTTTGCTTCTTTTGTCTCTAACATTATGGAATGGAAAGTGGAAAATAAAAGTTAACCCACAGTAAATTAAAAAATATAATAGAGCATATAGTTATTCTTGATTTCAAAATCATGGAGTAAATGTGAATCCTCACATGTGACTCCATACATCCTCAGATACAGAAAGAAATGGGAAATTGTTGATTTATTATCAGTGATATATGGAACTTTTCTACCTTCCCAATTTTCTTACTCATATACCCCTCTCCCATCTTCTCTGCAATCCAGTGGCATTTGACTCTTACCTCTTCCTTACATTAGAGATTTAAAGATCATGCTCATCTTACTTGCAGATTTCACAAATTTGGGAGAGATTATTATATGTTACATGATAGAATCCCAAAAATTTTTGACAGTCTAGAAGACATCCTAAACACAGTAAGATGAAATATAATGGGAACAAAAAATATCATAATGTTGAAAAATATTGAGTTCAGAAAACTAACTCCAAGCTAAGGGACCCATGGCTACACAGAATTTTATCTGAAAAATATATACAGGTTTTGTGAGCAGTATAGTCAGTAAAATCAATAGTATGATATGGCAGTGTAAAAAACTAATGCAACATTTGGCTATATTAAGAGAATCAGACTCTCTAGGCCTGAGAAAGGGGTATTTCCATTGTACTCTGCCTTCAGGCTCAGGACACCTAATTTTTTTTTTTTTATTATGTATAAAAATTTTTTCTGTGCATTTAAAAAAATAGAAAAAAGGAAAACAAAACAAAATAGAATATTGTCATGTGCCAACAGAACATCAGAGAGGATTCAAGATATATAGCAAAAAAAATTTCCAGTTCCAAAAAGCATATATAATAGTAGAAGCAATTATATTCATGAGTGTCCATCTCTTTTTTGCTTCCTTGTAGGTTGTTCTTTTATTCTTTGCCATGCATTTTTTTTTACTTTATTCTTTTTTCCCTCTTTCATCCCCTCACACCCTCCAGGAAGGTCATAGTTAAGCACAGACATATTTAATAGATATATACATACATACATGCACACATGCATTCTTGTTTTTTAAAAAAGTTATTTATGTACATATATATATATATATATGTACATATATATACACACACACATTCACACCCATCCTAGATCCATACACATATACATATATCTATCTACATGCATACATAGAGTGACAGGCATATGTGTCTACATATACTCAGACACACACACACACACACACATACACACACATTGTAATGTTTGCGTATATCTCTTCTTTCCTAACCCTACTAACTCTTCTACCTTAATTTTGTTGCTTAACTTGCCTTGCTATTACTTAACTCCCTTCACCTGTGGATGCCTTCTTTTGATTTCTTCTCCCACTTTTTGCTTCCCCCCTCTGCCCATCCTTCCATCCTTATTTCTTTATAGATTTTGAAGGGCGCTATACCCTTCATGGTATACGTATAGTGTTGCCTATTTAACCCATTCCTGATATCTATTCTTCCTCTGCACCTCATTGTTATAAATGTTTCTTTGGAGCTATCTAGTTACTGATGTCAATCTTAAATATATGGTACATGACAAAAACATAAGCTATTTTTGTCCATGTTAAATTCCTTGAAATTAATCTTGGATATTGACTCTCATATGTTAAATTTTCTATTAAGTTCTGGTTTGGTTGAAACAAAGCCCTGAAAATCTGCAAGTTTGTAGAATGTCCATTTTTTTCATTCACTGTTATGACTAATTTTGCAGGATATGATATTTTTGGCCATAGGCCTGATTCTTATTATTGTCCATATATATGATTTCAGGACCTGCAGTCTTTTATTGTGGCTGCTAAGTCCTGTACAATTCTAATTACAGCTCCAGCATATTTGAATTATTTTGTCTTGTTTTTTGAAAAATTTTCTCTTTAATTTGGCAATAACATTTCTATGTGTTTTCTATAAAGGATCTCTTTGAGGTGGGGATGGGTGGATTTTTTTCCCATTTCTACTTTCTCGTCATGTTCTATCACTCCAGGACAATTTTCTTGGATTGTTTCTTGCATTATTGTTTGAAGATTCTTTTTTGGTCACAGTTTTCAGGTAGTCTGATTATTTTTATGTTTTCTCTTATTTACTATTGTCCAGATCTTTTGTTTTTTCTTACATTTCACGTTCTGTTCTATTTTTTCATTCTTTTTATTCTGTTTTGTTATTTCTTGGTCTTTTAGAGCTTCATTGGCTTCCCCTTGCCCAATTCTAATTTTCAAAGAGTAATTTTTGTCTTTAAGACTCTGTATCTCCTTTTCTAGTTGGATAACATTTTTTTCATAATCTTGTTTTTTCTTGGATGGCATCTAATTGTTTTAATTTTTCCTCAGTGTCTCTCATTTGATTTTTAAATTCTTTCTTGAGTTCTTCTACAAATTTTCTCTGAAAAGGAAATAATTTAACATTATTCTTTGGGGGTAGAGTTTTATTTACTTCAGTGTACCCCTCTGAAGATGAACTTTAGTCTTTCCTATTACCATAGAAAGTTTCTAGAACTGGGTTCTTTTTTGCTGGTTCATTTTTTTAAAAATAAGAAGTCTTAGTGTAAACACTTCTAATCATGGGATGGAGAGATGGTACCTCAAAGCTTCACTTCAGCTCTCTCTTTTGATCAATAACCCCATACTAAGAGCTCCCCCCGCCTCCTCATGGCCAGCAGTATCCCACCCCACTTCCTCTCCACTCAATGGGCACTGATTCTTTCTCACTTAGAAATGTGTATCTACAGGTCGGGCCTGGCATTCCTAATCAGCAGGGGTTCCCTCAGTCTTCCCAGACTCAGACCCCTATAAGTGCATATCACTTAGAGAATTTGGGCAAGAAAATTAAATCATGAGCTAAGTTGTGACTCAAGAAGATTTAGGAGAACACCAAGGTTATTATTACAAAATATTAAAACATCTGATTTTATAAGTAAACTTATTAGATAAACTATACTACAGCGGGGATAAAGGAGTTTGTATTTCCATGTCTTCACACAAAAATGAGTGGTTTATCTATCAACAATTTTGATCAAAGAATAGTGCTATCAAATTCAAAAAGAAATGAGGACCACTAAACCATACATTAAAAACACCTGAATATTGCATATTGACTTACAAAATCACATTATTATTATTATCTAAGCTTCCTTGCCTTCTTATATATTTTGTTAAATATTTCCCAATTACAATTTAATATGATTTGGCCTACACTTGAATTTGTTGTGGGCCACATGTGGCTGTGTGTTAGACACACTTAGTGTAGATAATAGTTATTAAGTGGCTCACTATTTGGAGATATAAATTGCTATAACATCATCAGATATTCTCAAATAAGCAATAATACTAGTAACAAACATTATGAAAAAATAAATAAGGCTTTACATAAAACCAATATTCTCTGGGCTGATTGTTATTTTAAAACAGTCATGCCATATAACTTTTAGGTTTACATTTATTTCAAGTAAATATAAACAGATGATTACCAAAGACTGAAAGACTGCACAATATCTGCAATTAGGTTTTAGGACTCTTCAAATCGTATATGTTAGAATCATTTAAATAAGAGGGAGACAAGTTCTTCAAAGAGTTTAAAAAAATACAATTCTTACTCAGATGAGCTGGCATGCATCTCTAGTTATAATTCAGTTCTAATTCTAGTTCTAGTTCTATCATGTTGCTTTGTTCAAGACTGGCATTAGCTTTTACACAAAAATTTTTCACATCATAGCCTACAGGAAATACTTAGGAGAATTTGTACTTGTGAAAGTCCCAATTAGTTCCTTTTTCATTCTGAGTAGTGGCTGATACTTCATCTATGAAAGGATCTCCCTGTTCATTGGCTAACTAACAAAACTGACGTGTCAAAGATAACAACAAACCATTTATATTCACTACTGGGCTGTACAATTAAACAGGAATATGGAAAATTTATCAGAAATGCAGATCACACAGGATTTAAATAAAACTATGAAAAAAAAAAGGCTGAGATAACCTAGATTACTTAGTTTGGAGAATAGAAAACTATAGAATAATCTACAAAATATTTTTGAGTATATGAAAACTTTCAGCTTGGTTAGTGAACATCAATACTTCTTCTGAGTCTTCCAAAGAAAACAGAATTGCAAGAAATTGATTTTTTAATCTACAGAAGGATAGATTTAAATATCAGAGAAAATTACTGAAAAATTATAGTACTGTTTGGTATGAATCTGTTCTTAAAATAGGTTAAATGGACAAAGAGGGAGCAATATTTCCTTAAAGGTCTAATGTTTTGAATCTCTAAGTCAAGAACATAGGAATTTGGATATACAACCATATTAAAGTATCTGAAAGCAACTATCCTTTAGAGTAGAACATCAGTATAAAGTTTCAGAACCATGCTGTGTGCTATCAAATTAAAGATCCTGAGAATAATTTTCTATCACTGGAACTATTCAAGTAAAGGCTTGATGATCAATAAGAAGGATGTTATGGGGAGTGGGGTAGCATGATGCCAAAGTTAGAACAGATATCTCTGAGTGACTTTCCAAAATAAATTCAATTTAATATTTATTTAAAGATTTGAAATGTTTTGAATATGTAATACATCTCTTCTATGTCCAAAGTACCTGTTGAGTTCATTAGTAATATTACAGAAGAATAGTCAGAGAATAAGATTTTGGATATTAGGTTTAACATCTTGAGAGAACAAAAAGAACTTTAATATCTTGCATACTAAAGACCAGGGAGACTTCTGACATATTTGCTCTTAATTATCCAAAAGATTTTCTTTTTTGGTATTGTCCACTCATCTGAAAAATACTATGCAAAAGCCAAAATTTCCAAGAAGTTTCAAGAAAATTCTTTGAATTTTTCTTGGATTAAAGAATGTAAAATGTAAAGATGTGTTTATGCATATTGTGAATCAGAAAATAAAATACAGTATCATGGTATTTTACCTTGAACAATCTTTGAAAAACAAATGACCCGGAAAAAAATTACCTGAGATAGTTATTCAAACATCCACCACCCCGCCCCCTTTCCTACATTTCTTTACATCTCTTATTTCCTTTCTCCATCTTGATTTCTTTTCTTCTTTTCTTTTCTGGAAACACTTATGAGTTGCCTACTGTGTACAGAGCACATAGGGTGAGCTGGTAAGGTTAGAACCAAATGAAAGTTAACTGGGGTTTGGAATTTTACTTTTGGCAAAATATCAAACAGTAGCACATATTGGAATTTGTACTTCTGGGAGGGCACTGTCCTTGTTTTATCCTTGAAGAAAATACCATGGGAAAAGTTATAAAGAGCTGGTTCAGCTGATTTAAAGTTGTATAAGCAGGAAAATATTTCATTTTAAGAAACTTAAATACAAAATACCTGAAGGTAACATATACTTAAAAATTAGGATTCTATTGATTGTTATAAATTTAAGAGCAATTTTCCTGTTAAAAAGAAAAATTTCTTCTTTATTTTAAGGAGATATAGGCAACATAATGAAGTTTACTACATTTACCAGCCACTGAAAATTTGCTCTAGGCAAAAGTAAGGATTTAAGTTGCAAGTGGAGGAACCCATCCCAATTCCAAAATCCATGTGGTTGCTAACTTCAAAGCTTAGAGAAGGCCTAATAAAAATTAAAGGCAACACACTAATGATAATAATAATTGTAGCTAACAATTACACTGAGCTTTGCACTTTCAAAGCATTTTATGATCCTTAATTAGTTTATCCACATAGCATCCTTATGAGGAACACCAGTATTATTATTCCCATTTTGAAGATGAGGAAACTGAGATACTGAGTGCTTAAGTGCTTTCCCCAGGGCCACATAATGAATCAGTGCCAGAATAAATAATGAAATTCAAGCACTGTTGTTCAGCTAACTCAATTGGCTTTGAAAGTAGCTATCTTTGCTGTCATACACAATCCATTTGTACTTCTATTTACATGACAAAAGTAAATAATAGCCCCAACTACATTTGGGAATGACACCAAACAGCCATTCTCCCATTTCTCACTGTAACATTTCATATATCACTAGGCTAAAAGAATATAAGAATCTGCCTTTAGAAGAAAAAAAAAAAATCAATGAATATTCAACAACTCCCTCTGCCATTACTACTACCACCACAACTACCATCACACAGCTACCACACAAACACACACACACACACAAGAGCTACACATAGATCCAAGAGCTTACCAGATGTACATTTAGATTTTTACTGTTAAACAAATGTTTAATTCTATTTAAGTAATCAAGGACTAGCATTTATTGTCCTGTAGGCATTAAAGTATGTTCTCTTCTCTATCAATGGAGCAGGGCAGAGTTTAAGAGCGAAGTGACCCATTCTCCTTCCCCAGGCTACAGGTTCTGTAAATCTGTCTCAATTGCCTAGGTTATTAAAATTCAGTTTCAGAAATATTATTCAAAGAAAAAGACTGTTGCCTTCTATGATATAAAAACCTTGGTGAGTAAACTATATATGACCAAGGGGGAAAAATTCTTCTTACTTTACAGAGTTAACTTAATAGCTCTCCATCTTATAGGTCACAGGGTGGGGGCAGACAGAAGACTACAAAATGTAAACAAAAAATCAATCTCTTCATTTGCTGCAGGCAGATGGGAAAGCATCAGAGCCTATGAATTCCAAAGGGAAGTAAAGGAAGTTTAATGGGCAAACTGAATAGACCTTGGCATTTGTTATTTCCATTGTTGGGTTTTTTTGTTTTTTTTTTTTAACCTTCAAAATCCATCTAAAAAATACTAATACTACTGGCTCTGTGTGAACACTGATCTATGATAAACTTTGAGAAAGTTGTCCACGGACAAGGAATGAGAATCAAAAACAAAGGATATTA
Source organism: Myrmecobius fasciatus (assembly GCA_023553655.1). Taxonomy (NCBI): domain Eukaryota; kingdom Metazoa; phylum Chordata; class Mammalia; order Dasyuromorphia; family Myrmecobiidae; genus Myrmecobius; species Myrmecobius fasciatus. The sequence continues at coordinate 223,803 of JAJPUD010000021.1, read as the reverse complement.
TTAAAATAGGTGAATTTCATAGCATTTATTACCAAGATATCTATCAAGTTTAGATTTCCTATCTAAACTTGTTCCTATTTTAGAAAGGAATGAATATAGCACTGGGATTCTTACAGAAGAGGTGGCAATAGAAAATAAAATTTATCCATAAAGTGAGGAAGACATTAGTACAAATTCTTTCTTTGATATATATAGTGGCTGGATGACTAGAGGTAAGTCACTATATCTTTCAGGAGCCAAGGAACAATTGAAGTCTATAAATTACAGATAAGTTTGAAGATCTGCTTTAGTTGCTTCCCACCTATAAAATATGACAGTTATACTCTCAGTCCTCTTCCATCCAAAAAAAAAAAAAAAAAGAAAAGAAAAGAAAAAGAAAAAGAAAGGATAAAGTAAAAAGCATTGCACTGAAAGGCAAAAGATTGGGGTTCTACTTCTCTATCACTGACTGGCTTTAGTAAACTCACAAAGCTTCTTTGAATTCTCTTTAAATTGTGAAGTGAAATCTAACTTGTTTAAGGCAAAGAAATGACTTATGATACCTTCCCACTGTAAAATCTAGAATTCTATAAAATTTGGGATTCATACAATTTAGCAATTGCCAGAATCAACAATATAGCTTATACTTTTGCCTTTATTATTTTGTGAAGAAGTTTTTAGAAAAAGGTAAATGTTTGTGCTATCTGTTTTAGAATGTAAATTGTTATCTCACTGAGGGGACAAGGTTTAAACTGGGCAAAGCATCAGAGGATCACAATTCTGCTTCTATGAAAAAAAGGCAAAAACAAATTTTATTTTCATTAAGCAAAAGGAGATGGGAGTATGAAGGGGGCAATACCTAGTCATACCAGAAGAAAGAAAATTAATAGCAACTATCAAATTAAAAACAAATGTAAAAAACAAAATCAAAAAGCAATTATCAAGCTTTTAAAAAATTATTTTAAATGCAAACATTAAAAATAATTAATTCACATAAACAAAACTAATGCAGACAAGATTAGGAGGGAAACAATAAATTGGGAAATCATCTTCACAGTTAAGGGTTCTGATAAAGGCCTCATTTCTAAAATATATTGTCTCATATTTATAAGAATTCAAGCCATTCTCCCAATCAATAAATGGTCAAAGGATATGAACAATTTTCAGATGATGAAATGAAAACTATTTCTAATCATATGACAAGGTGCTCCAATCACTATTGATCAGAGAAATGTAAATTAAGACAACTCTGAGATACCACTACACACTTGTCAGATTGGTTAACATGACAGGAAATGATAATGATGAATATTAGCGGAGATGTGGGAAAACTGGGACACTCATACATTGTTGGTGGAACTGTGAACGGATCCAACCATTCTGGAGAGCAGTTTGGAACTATGATCAAAAAGTGAACAAACTGTGCATACCCTTTGACCCAGCAGTGTTTCTATTGGGCTTATATCCCAAAGAGATCTTAAAGGAAGGAAAGGGCCCCACATGTGCAAAAATGTTTGTGGCAGCCCTTTTTGTAGTGGCTAGAAACTGGAAACTGAATGGATGCCCATCAATTGGAGAGTGGTTGAACAAATTATGGTATATGAATGTTATGGAATATTATTGTTCTGTAAGAAACGACCAGCAGGATGATTTCAGAGAGGCCTGGAGAGACTTGCATGGTCTGATGCTGAGCGAAATGAGGAGAACCAGGAGATCATTATACACAGTAACAACAATATTACATGATGATCAATTCTGATGGACATAGTTCTCTTCAACAATGAAATGCTTCAAACCAGTTCTAATTGTTCACTGAAGAAAGCCATATACACCCAGAGAGAGAGAGATATGAAATGTGGACCACAATATAACACTTTCATGCTCTCTATTGATGTTTACTTGCATTGTGTTTCCTTTCTCTAATTTTTTTCCTGTGGATAAGATTTTTCTTGAACAACAATGATAAGTGTGGAAATATGTATACATATATTCAATTTATCAAGTATTTTAATATAATTAACCTGTAATGGATTTCCTGCCATCTAGGGGAGCGGTGGGGACTAGGGGGGAAAAATTTGTAACAGAAAGCTTTGTGAGGGTCAATGTTGAACAATTACCCATATATATGTTTTGCAAATAAAAAGTTTTAATATATATATAGATACATATACATGTGTATATGTATCTATATATATAATTAATTCATGTAAGAAATATGAACAAATACTATGTCTCTTAATATTTAAAAGTTTAGATTCTTAAAAAAATATATATAATAAAGGGTACATGTTTGGAGGGAAAGTTGATGAGATACCTATTTATCTTTACCAAAGATAATTGAAGAGGGTGGATTAAGTTTCCTATAGATGAGGATCCATACCATATTTCCCACCTCTCAAATAAATATTGCTTAAAAGAGTAGAAATGAGAAGGCCTAAAAATTGAGGTTCATCACTGATATCACAGAAATGATAAATTGCCCTGCTAAGCCATCTTTCTAAGAGGCCTCATGTAAGTACTAGCTAACAAAAGAGCAAAGATTGACCACTTAAAAAAATAAACATACACTTGCAATAATGGGATGAGATTAAACATAAATCTTTTAAGGAATCACTGATTTTACTGGTTAAAGGTAAAGAAAAGCAAATGTGAAAGTGTCAAGGAAACTAAGCTTCAACACTAATTACAGCTATAGCAGAACTATAAATGACATCAAAGAAAATATAGACTTGTTTGTGTGACTAGATTCTTTCAAATGAAGTTGGTTTGAACTCTGCTGAGAATCATTTTGCCCCATAATCAAGTAAACTAGATAATGATATTTGTGTTTAAAAAGCAAAGTAATAATAATAATAATGCTAACTTATTTATATATTAGTGACCTTTTCCCAGGGATTTAAAATAAAATAAAAATTACATTTAACTCTCAATTCAAGATTCACTGAAATGAATTAGTAGAAAGTTAACAATACTGCACTGAAACTTATTTGAAAACAGACTCAATTAAAGTTATTTTAAAAATAAACTATCCAAACTATTCAGATGAAATGGGAGAAGATCTTTCATGATGAGGAAATACAGGATGGCCAGTTAATCCACTCTATTTTTTTACGGGGGTAGGAAGAATAAGGAAAATGGATGGCAATAATAAGGTATTCAAACCTCAATTACAGAGGCCCTTGAGAGACTGTGTTTATGTTATTCTTAGACTCAGACTCTCTTCCAGAGTTAAGGGGCTTTCTGTTGTATTTCAATTTCCATTCCCTTCAAATCCCTCAAATGCTAAGAATCATCATACTACCAGCCAGTATGGGCATTACTCATAAGTGGAGTGATTCCAGACACTGTAAAATCTTTCTAACTAAATAATATCTCACACATGTGCCAATTGACCCCTGAAATACTTTTAAAAGGATATAGTATTTCTGTCTATAATTAGAGATTAGCTTCAAAATTCATGTTGAAAAGTTCATACTAAAATGTAAATGGCTGATATCAAAGTCTATTTTCTGAGCAGATATTTATAAGAAAAGCTCAAAGAAGGAGACAAGACATTCTCAGAAGTTTCAAGGGATATTGAAAAATGGTTGTGGATATAACAATAGGGATAAAAAGCATAGAAAAGAAAGAATGACAACCAGAACATAAACCAAGTATTTCATAATTTTAAAAAGGCACTAATATTTTCTTTTTTTTTTTTCATCTCTTTTATAGGGCATTATATGCTTTTTCCATTCCTTCTGGCAATGATGTCATTTCATTTCCCCATTTTTCTTCTAACTCTCTTTTAAGATTTTTTATGAAATTTTACAGGAAAGCCTTGTGAAATGGGGACAAGCTCATATCTCCCTTTGGGGCTTCTTCTGGAGTTGCTTTACCTTTAGGGACTTCAGGATCTGAGGTCTGTTCTTCTCTCTCTCCATAAAAGCTGTCTATAGTGAGAGTTCTTTTTGTTTTTTTTATTCATTTTTTTTAAGGCTTGAGGTCTGTTCAATGCAAAGGAGTGACAGCTGCTTTAATTTGCCCTGGGGCAGTTCTGCTGATTGATTTCCAGTGCTGGGTAATGGTGGCTATGTCCAGCTCTTCCTGGGCTTAGTGGTTTACAATCTACTTTTTACAAAAGGCAAATCTGCCAAACTACCTGTTTGCAACCAGAACAGAGTGGTCTAAGTGGCTAATAGAAGCTTTCCAGGTATGTGGAAACTGCAAAGCTCTGACTCCTGGCCCCAGCTCCTTGCTCTGGTCTCAGCAGACTGTCTGTCCCCCTGTCCATTTGAAACAGACCTGTTCTGAAGTTCTTCCAAGGTAATTTCTTCTGGGAATGTGTTATACTTCAAGTATTTGTGGATTCTTTGACTCCAAAGCCAGTTTAGAGGCTTAATCTGCTGTTGGTTTGAGAGAAGGTCAGAGGAGGTCACAGAGAGTCATGTCTTGGCTCCGCCCAGGCTCTAATATTTTCAGTGACAAAGGTATCAGTTTTTATATTAGTATAATATAATATAGTTTAACAAATTTGCGCTTTGAACATGGTGACCTCAAAATAATTTGGGGAACAAAGATTTAATTCTAGATCTCTTAATTTCCACAAATCACAATGAATTCTTGCTTCTAAAGACTTTATAATGCTAGTTTATCCATCCTTCCTTCAGTAATAACTCTCTACTTGAAAGGATATTGAAAATCCAGTTATGAGTACATGTGAGTATGTGTAGATCTAAGTTTTGAAACTTTCTATTTGTACAGCTTTGGGAAAGTTATTACATTTTCATTTTCTTTGCTGTAAAAGAAGTTAGCATCAAATGATTTCTAAGGTTTTTTCTCAAGCCTAAGATTCTGTGACTTTAGGATAGATAAAGCAATAAACAAAGCATGGTGGATAGAGTACTTCTCAGCTTCACAGAGACCTAAATTCAAATCCCACTACTGACATTAACTAGCTCTATGACCTTAAATGTCACTTTAGACAACTTTATAGGTCTCCTCTTAAATTATAGATTGATTATAATCTGCCTTCTCAAGCTGATGAAAGCACAGATCCTTTGTGTATTCCAATACAACTTTAACTATAAAAATGGTCACTAAGTAAAATAAATACTCAAGCACTGCAGAAATTAAATGTCTTTTCAATCATAATGTGATCAAAAATATTTATTGCTGTTTACTATCTGTAAACCACTAAAATAAGTAAGGATTCATGGAAGTGTGAGACTGAATCACTATCATTAAGGAAATAACTAAGACAAGACATAAACATGAATATGGTGAATTTTGGTATTAAAATGTTGAAACGCTTTGAAAATTGGATGTTACTATATTGTATACATTCATAAGATAATTTTGTCCTTAATAGTTGATTAAATGGAATATTTAATTCTCTATTTTTTAACTTATATTTTGCCTGTGTAAGACCTCATTAAGAAAATTATAATGAAACTGAATGGAGAAAAATGTAAAGTCATATTTAGGTTTAATAAGTCAATTTCAACTTGCCTTAATAGTGGTTTAGGGGAAAATAGGGTTTTAATGGACAGCAACCTCAATTAGATCCAATAGTGTGATATGGCAGGTAAAAAGGTGATACTGTTTTTGCATTAAGAAAAACATTCTCAGTTGGAAGTAATAGTACCACTAGATTCTGGACAGACTACATTTGTAATATTATTGAGTCATGGATATTGTATTTTATGAACCTGAAAAAAAAAACTTTTAGTAGTGAGCAATTAGGATAGTGAAAAGTCTCCAATTCATGGTTGAAGGAATTTGATATGCTTAATCTTAAGAACAGAAGCTAAGTAAAATTATTATAATTGTCTTAAAAAATGTGAAGGGCATCAGTTGAAAGAAAGAATATAGTTAGGCTTAGCTCCAGAGGGTATGATTAAGAACAATAGGTAGAAATTATTATGAGATTACTCTAGCTATCATGGAAAGAAAACCTTACTAATAAATGGCTTTTCAAAACCTGGGATTCCTTTGGAGGTCCTCACTAGAGATTTTCAAGCAATGGCTGCATTTACACCCATTTGATAAATTTTTTATGAGACGCTTGCTTAGATATAAAATGGACACTTGTGGTCTTTGACTTTCCTTCTGATTAGCTCTGACATTCTGTAATAGAACTGACCCAATACAAAGAGGTGGAATATAAACATAGTAAAGATATCATTTGTGGAAGGAAACCTCTATGAGACTTTTCCATGGAAGACATTATAAAGGAGCATACTTATTTAATTATGCTTTTGTACATAAAAAATGTCCTGATAATCATTTCTTAAGGCTTAGGAAAAATGCAAATATGTGCTGAACAGAAAAAAAACTGGAGAAATTCAAAAAGAAACAAAGTGATTAAATCGTTATTATTCACTTCCTTATTGCCCTTTCTTCATGATTCTTTTCTCAATTTTCCATATGTGTTTGTATTTGCTGTTACTCTTAACTCCAATTATAATTTTAAAAAACAAGTTTTATTGATATATTTTGTTTTCATAACAACCATTTCTGAATAGAGCACTATACAACTGAACCATTTCTTAGAACACTGAAAAAATACGATTGCCACTGACAAAGTTTAAAATATTCTTCCCTTTTGGTCTCTTGATGCTTTTAGATAGAGAGGGATGTTTCATAATCTGTTTTCTAGAACTACTATTGGTTTCTTAATGATTCAGTGTTATCTATCATTCATTTTTTTCTGCTTTCTTTCCCTATTTTAAAAAATATTTGTGAATAAACTTGATTTTGACATATTATTTACTTACCACCAACCCCTATTTTATAATCTAGATTTTTATTCTACAATTATTTCCTTCTTTGACTAAGCTACCATCATAGATTGGTAAATTAGATAAATGATGTAGATTCAGTTCAATCAATTAAAAATTTTTGTTAAGTTTTTGCTTGTGCTAAAGATAGTCAAAACTCAAAACAGTTCCTGCCCTTATGAAATTTATATTGTACTTGGGCTCACAGGGAAAATGTACATAGATATGCACATAGGAAATATCATGAAAATACATATGAATTAAAAGTATATGATACTTATAATTAGGAAGACCAGAAACACACATATACACATATATATTTTAGCAAAGCATTTGGCAGTTTTTCTTGTTGCTAAATTTAAGAGATTAAGTTAGAAAATAGAGATAAAGCCAGAAAATAATTGGAGAGTTGGGTGGATTCAGAACTGGCAGCCCGCCCTATAGAAATCTAAATTCTGTCACAAAGATTATTTGGAAATGAAGCTAACAATGGAAAGTCAACATACATAAAATCCCTTTTTATCCAGTGACTAATTTTCATTAAGGAATTGTCATATCTTAAGAACAAGATGATGGGCAATATTACTATTGTCAGTTTATTACCAAAACAGTTTAGCACCAAAGTGTCAATTAATTTGGCTTAATTTCTGAGTGTGTACTTACTAGGTACATTTTTCTAGGATACATTGTGATGGATCAATTACCTGATTAGTACAGATGGCAAATCATTCATGCATTCTCATCCAGTGCAATTCTTGTTCCTGTCATAAATTTCCTAGAGAGTATATATCCAACATACTGGATATTTTCCTTATGTCTCTTTTGAATTCATTGGGTACCAGTATATTATCTGCATTATTGACCTTTTGTGATTTGCTTTTATTATCTTACATTGTTAAATTCTTCATAATGATATTTTTCTCCTTGATAATTTGTTAAACTATTAAACTAAAAAGACAGAAAGAGTGCTGATGTGACATCAGAAAAGCCTTGACTTAAACTCTGGCTTCTATTATTAGTGGCTGTGTACCTATGGACAAATTCTTTAACTTTGAGAAGACTCTGTTTTTACATTGACAAGATAAGGACAATAATACAAATACTGCCAGAAAAGAAGGTAAGAGCTGGTCATATATTCTTTGAGATGTGTAATTGATTAGTGACCAGTTGCTCCATGGAAGCTATACAATGTCAAGTGATCTACAGGAAGGTTCTCATGAAGTCAGGTAGACTTTTTGTGGACATTGGCTATTGCCATGATTTGTTGCCATATTGCACATGAGGAAATTATTATTAACGGACATTTTGTGTATGGGTGTGTGGTGTGTGTGTGTGTGTGTGTGTGTGTGTGTGATTAAAAGAGTAAGAGACTTTTGAAATGCAACTTGATCATTTTCCTCTTATTCAAGACTGTCCAATCAACTCACTGTGCAATTGCATTGTATATCCAAAATGTATATCTTGATGGAACAAGTGATTTCTTTTTCAACTGCATGTTATGTGAAAGTTCTTCATCCACTTGGATTCACTTGAGAATCTAAACTTTTTGTCTGAGCAGATTGTTCACTCTATTTTAAGTTGGTATGTCTTACATTAAGAGGATATTGTATTACATTTTTCTCTATCATCAAATACCACTGATCACAGGTCATAATAGTTACAATAATAATAGAAAAATTTGAATTACAAAAAATACCAAAATGTAACATAGAGATACCATGTGAGCACATGCTGTTGGAAAAATGGCACAAATAGACTCACTCAGTGGAGGGTTATCACAAATCTTCTCTCTGCAAAAAACAAACAAACAAACAAAAACCCAGTATCTATGCAGCACAACAAAGTGAAATGTACCAAAATGAATTATGCCTGTATATATTGCCTTTATTAGAAGAATCTTATCATATACATCATGAAATTTTTCTTCTATTACATCCCTGTTTTTTATACAATTAAATGAAAATTGATCAAAGATAAAAAATATAAAAATAAGAAACAAATGTTTGATGAAGATCTCCCGAGTGTCCAATAAAATATAAATATCAATATCTAAGTTTCCAGCTCTTCCTAAATCTAAATAATCAAAATCTTCATGATAGTTTTCAGATTTTAAATAACACCATTGATAATTGACATGATATGCCTGGTGGGAGATTACAATTACACATAATGAATGCTCCAGACATTTAGGAAACCCATGGAAGTTAGGAAGTGCAGTAATGCGAATACACAAAACACATTTTTGAAAGTTACCTCAAGTACATAAATTACATTTCCTATTTTGCAAACTGAAATTTTTATAGCACAATTTGGCATTTTTTTAATTTATGTAAATATCTAAAGATACCATGGAGATAAAAAAGATCTTGTTTTCATGGCCTTTTACTGAGAACTAAATGCTTGATGAATGAAGGCAGTATTAATTTGAGCTTAACTTGTTTGCCCTTAGTGATTACACATCTGGTTAGATGATTGACACTTAGAAGCTTTATAAACAATGTACAAAAAACATAACTAATACTGCATAGATTTATGTATGCCAGGTTGATAAAACTACAGAAACCAAAGTAGATAATAAAAAAATCCCCATTCTACTTCCTTGCATAAGTATCATTCTTGCCTTTTAGAATTAATGACAATTATTATTTTTAGAATTAATGACAATTATTATGATAATAAATATAATATTATTATATTTAGATCATTCAGGATTGTCTGAATTCAGGTAATCCTGAATGATATACTAAGTTTAAATCATACCTGTTTTAAAAGTTGCTAAAAAATACGAAAAACTAAATATACATATATATATAATATACATATATCTTTGTATATGTATGTGTGTATGTGTATTGTATATATATATATTTGTATATATTTCAGCTATAATTTCTGAATATTTGATTATTTCAAGATAAATCAAACTGAAGGCACAAATGGCATACTCTTCTAATACACACATAGATTTAATATGTCCCTCATAGAATCTAGATTAAAAGTTCCTGTGCTTCTTTGTTTTCAGATAAATCTTTATTTTTTTTATTAACTTGTTCTAATTCTACACTGTGTAAAAGATTATAGTTGGACAGATTATTGCTAATCCTGAGTTTGCACATAATTAAAAAAAAACCTGCAGCATTACACAACACAACAATTTACAGACATGTGAAATAGACTCTTATCTGAATGACGAAAAATGGTAAGGAAGGGTAAAACCCATGGCCTTCCATAAAATGCCCTTGCAAAATTTTGGCAGAGGATCTCCCATTCCATTCATTCATCTAAAAGACTTTTTTTGGGTAGGAGTTGGGGGATGGGGAGTATCGTAGCTATTCTAAAGCACTATAAAAAACCTTTTTCCTTTGCCCTCATTCCCTAATTCTTGGACAAAACCGTAGTTGACAGAAATAATTGACTGAGCAAAATAAATGAGATGAAAAGGCATTTTTAGTTGGGAAAAAGATTTAAGCAGTGCTAGATCTGATTAAAATCTGTCACTCCAAATATCCAGAGCTTTTTTAAGAGACAACAGAAAAATTGTATGAAAAAACATATTTTGTCCCAAATACACTATCTGAAACAATTATAGGACAGATACAGAGTACATTTATTCATAAATAAGGTACATCTTCTTTTCAGCATTCATAGAATTATTTATGAATTTATGCCAACACTATTTTCTACCTAGAAAACAAATTTCTCTAAGGAAAAGGCATCCCAAAGCTGAAATGGTAATTGAGAATTATTTAACAGTAATAATTTTAGGGGAAAAAATATAAGATTATTTTTATGTTTATATTTGTATATATAAATGAAGAAAATCATACATGGAAGGATTACCTAGAAATTTAATCACATCCATTTAGATCCAATATAGTAGAGAAAACCCTTGTTTTATGGAAAGATGTATTCTAGAAATCTTATGTATAAATCAGATTTTTATATATTAAACCACATTTTCAATTCCCTAAACTTCTTAAAGAAAGGCTGCAGTAGACCATTTTTCCCCCTAATGCAAATAATCATAGCCAAACTCAAGCCTCTCCCTCCTACCCATCCACATCTTCACTTTTTATATTTTAGTATAATGAGGAATTGGCACATATTTAGATCACCTAAGACAGAGTCACCCACTTGAGAAGAGAAACTAGGGATCTGCTTTTGGGAGACCAAAAAAAAGGAAGAAAGGAAGATCATGAGTTGGGGTAAAATATAACACTTAGACTTCAAGGAGCAGAAACAGAGAAATTCATGTTACAACTGGGGGTTCAAATTTGTTACATTAGATTTGCTTAAAGTTATATACATGCTCATTAATATTAAAAATAATAATAAATATTAAATATAAATATTAAATGAATAAAGATTATTCATATCTTCTGCTTAACAAAAAAAATTAGTCTAAGGGAACAAACATAAACATGCTTTAGACCAATTTTGAGAAACAAAGAATTTACAAAGGATCTGATTCTGGTACCCACTAGAAAAGAGACACAGTCTTATATTTTTCCTCAGCTTGTTAAAGTATCATATAAATGATATCAAAGGTTAATTTTATCTCATGCAAGAAAAACAGAGAAAGTATTCCTTCTGAGATTGCCTTCCATTTACAATGATAACAAACCTAAATTTGCTTCTTTCTAAATCTTACTTATTGCTCCCAATTCCGGTAGTTGGAGGAAAAGTAACAAATCCAATTCTTTTACATGATAGATCTTCAAATGCTTGGAGGCATGATCTCTCATTAGGCTTTGTATCTCCTCTAAATGATCTTTAAATAACACAAAGTCAAAAAGCCCATCACCATATCTGGATTCAACACCAGACCATTATCTTATAAATGCATATTATTGGTCATAAGTCAGGTAAAGAATGCTGGTTCTCTCAAGACCATATTATCCTTCTTGGAAAATCACCACAAGGCATGTATACTTTTGAAAGTGGGCTAATTATGCCATCTTTCTATGTAAGGGGCTATACATTAGCTATTTGTATCAAGAAAAAAAAAAAATGATGTTTTATAGCAGCTTTATATCCTGAGGAAAACAATTCAGTCAACTGTCGGTTTTTTATGGTGTGTGTTAAGAATTTTTTTTTTCATTTTAAAATACATTTTTATTGTTTTGGATTAGTCCATGGGCTATGGTGGCTCTATAGTATTGATTCCTATCTGCAAATCCTGGTTCAACTTAAAGTTAAAGATGGTATATGTACATATATATTCTCTCCCAATTTCTGTGCTAAATATAGATCAATTAAAGGTTTGAGGTGATGTGGGTAATGAGGGCTAGCCAAGAAAAAAAAGCAGTCTATCCAGCTTCTCACACTAGAGAAGTCTAACAATAATAGTGGCGCATCTTTCTGACATCACCCCAGTTATGACTACCAGCTGCTCTTCCCATCTCTGCTTCCTGTTCAGGCTCCCAGAAATGAAGCAAAAAGAATTATGATTCAAATATAACACATTTCACTCCCAGAGTTCTGATTTGCAAAGACTAAATAGATTCCATTTTATGACTGCAATAAGAAATGTTAGCGTCTAATACTCTATAATATCAATACTTATCTGAAAAGAGAGTATTCTAAATCCCTTTTAAAAAATCAACCAAACCTCCATTAAGCAAGCATGGACTAAGATCCTTTGACTGCTGCTCTTACTTATCTTTTGTTCTTTTGTGGTTCCCCTGCTCATTTTCTCTTCTAATCTTCTTGCTTTGTATTCCCTAGGGACCCTCTCAACTTAGTTTAAACATGGCTCTAACAGAAAAATATGTACCTTAGTGTTCCAAAGGATAGATACATATATAAAGAGAGAGAGTATGTATATTTGTGTGTATGGGTGTGTGTTGGGGGGGGGGAGTTTGTTTGTATGTGTGTATTCAGACACTACTTTGGACCAGAGCAATCAAGGAAACTTTGCCATTGTTTAAGCTGGTCCATTTAAAGCGTTGTTTGTGAGTTAAATAAAAATAGGGGATGATATTCATAGTGTATCAAGGGCTATATAGAGAGGACATAAAAATAACCAAGAGAAATTAGAAGATAAAGCATCCTCTGCTTCCTAACCCTTACCATATGGCCTCTGCCCTTTCCCAAAATCAAAAACACATTTCTGTTTCATATCTATAAGTGCTTTATCTGGTTTGCCTTTCTAGACTCTTAATCCTGCTTACCTAGAAATCTTCCTGCCCTAAATCATTTTTCAACTCCTTTTATGTTTTACTTGGTAAGTATGGCTACAAAGTTATGATCTAAATAGTCTTACAAATCAAGTAGGTATGAGTTTAGTTTTAAGGGAAGTATGTAGGACTGGAAAGTCCTTCCTAGAGGATGTGGGGAATACAGAAGTATTGCCTCTACTCTAAATTGTTTGCAATCTAACTAAAAGAGACAAGACATACACATAGAAAACTGATACTGAAAACACAAGGTCACATTTAGTGAAATCAATTAATAAGTATTTATTAAGTATCTACTATATGCCAGGAATTGTGCTAGGTACAAGGAATACAAAGACAAAAGTGAAAGAGTTCTTGTCCTTAAGTAGTTTATATTCTACCAAAGTAACAACAGATTCATATATAAGCAACACTAGAATATTCTTTAAAAACAAAGAGTAAATAAATGAAATTTTAGGAGGAAGTCTCAGAAGCTGGTGGGATCAGAAAGGATCACCTAACAGAGAAAATATCTGAGCTGAAATTTGAAAGAAGCTAGGAATTCTAAAATAATGATGTGACAAGTGAATTCTAGGTGTGGGGACTGGCCTGTCTAAATGCATAGAAGAGAAAGATAAAATATTTTGGGTCTTTTAGTTGCTGGGTTTTGTTTGTTTGGGATTTTTTTATGAGGAATAGAATAAAGGAGAACAATATGTAATAAAGTTGAAAATATAAGTCAGAACCAGATAAAAATTTTAACAGCCAAATGAAAGTGTATTTTCCATTAAAAGAAATAGGAAGTCACTGGACTTCATTGGGCAGAAAATCATGCTGCAGATAACAAGTAGGATGGTGATTTAAGGAAGGGTAAGTTCATTTGGATCTAATACTATTCATTTGATTTGGTTTTAAATGTTTAGTACCTTTTAAAAGTATAATTAATTAAAAGTGAAACATTTAGATTTTATTTCTCTATATCTCTAAAATTCCTCTCTTTATTAACAGAATACATAAAGATAAACCCATCAATAAATATTAAGTAGGTACATATTATTGGTTGCAAAAGAACTTTCAGGGATCTATCTGTAAAGCAGGTAATCTATTACCTAAAAACAAGGGCTTCAATTTCCTCATCTATAAAATTAGAAAGTTGAATCTAATGATATCTGACATCCCATTTAGCTATGAATTCTACAAGTAGATGAACAGGACATTGAAAGATTAAGTGACTTGTCAATGATTATACTGGAATAGTTTTCAAGTACTAGTCTTTAACAAAGCATGTGATTTACAAAGTTGTTTTATTATTGGCACATAACATTCCATGCATCTCAAAATGTATATATAAGTTTTGCATAGTGGTCCATTATACTCTATTCAAATATCAGAGGCTTCTCAACAGTAAAATAATGATATTTCTGAGGTCTTATTCTTTTGAGGAGACTGTCAGTTCTGTTATATGTAACTAATTAAAATAAAAGCATATATCCCCAATTGCCTCAGCAAATTAATTAATTAATTAATTATATAAAATAATTAATAAAATAAAATAAAGGCATATAACTGTTACTATTTCAAACAGAAGGTTTGATATATTATTTTTCATTTCTTCAACCCAAAGGCTACTGTTTAAAATTCTAAGATAAGGGATTTCATAGAACTTTAGAGGATATATTTAAATTAAGTAAAAGAACAACAAAAAAGCACATTTGAATTAAAATTCGTTTTCTAAACCTCAAATAGCTTTTTTTTAGACCATCTTTCCTCATACATACAAGTCTATTAGGAAAAGTACAAAGTAAATGAATGCTACCATTTGCTGTACAATAAATTCTCTCTGGTACAAAAAAAAGTTAATGTGTAAATAAATTAATTTACTTGGTTTCTTTAGGGGAAAGTTGTGTAGCACTATCATTCAGAAACTAAAATGTAACCCAAATTCAGTAGTAAGTAGAGCTGGAGTAAAACCATAAATACATTTGTCCAATACCATATTTAAGATCAAAGTCTTCAAGATGTAAATATCTTGTTCTACGCTGTTTACATAGTAGAAGCAAAATTATAGCTTTAAATTTAAATCCTCAAATATCACTGTCAAAGGATATATTGTTATCTTTTTTAAAAGCAAGACCATTAGAATTTCCATTCTTCAAATGGCTTTTTGTATTTTTAAAAGAGAAATTTTTAAGCAAAAAAAGATATACTGTCTAAATTATAAACCAAAATGGCTTATAACAGAAAATAAAGTTAAAATGTTGAGCAGGCACTGGATGATCTTTAAGAAGAAATATTTTGCTTGAAAAATCCTCCAGGGGATGTTCACATATTTAATTTTCATGTTCACTTGTTTTAAACTCTAATTAAAATAAACCTCCACCTGTTCTCCTTATCAGAAACTATAAGAAAACAAAAATAGTTCATGGATAGTTTCATTCATGTTTGAGACCTTCAGTAAGGGCAGGGCATATTTAATGAAATTTTTTATATAATTTCTCTGTGGATGATAGAGGAATAATACAATGAAATATAAAGTTCCAGTGGGAGCCTCCCCCCAAAATACTACTATTTAAAGAGCAGAATTAATGAGCTGCCTCATTATATCTAAAAATTAACCAAAAGCATTCTTATAAGAGTGGTAGCAAGCTGACTCTATTGTTACTATTAAATTTTTTTTTTTAAAAATTTCAAATTTGTAAACTAATAATAAAATGTCTTTGAAAAGGAAAAGTATGGAAATGAAAGAAAATTTAAGTAGTATTTCCTCTGCAACTTTGGGGCAAATAAAATAACTGATAATTGTAGCCTTTCTCCAAAAAAACAAAACAAAATAAAACAAAAACAAAAAAACAAAAACACACTAAGGAGTGATTATCCCTGAGGGCAGTGAATATTGAACAAACTTTGAAATCTGTCACCATTTGATATGATCGTGTTCTGTATTTTCCTTGAAACGAGATAGCTGAGTAAGCTAGTAGCTTAGTGTGAGAAGCTTAATTTTCAAAGCAAATCTTCCAGAATGATTCCAGATTTTAAGATGACAAAATTTCTTGATATGTTTCACATGTTTTTCATGTGAAATATGTAGTTCCAGCCTAATGTTCTTTTGATGATATTCCCTTTGGTTTTTTTTTAAACCTAATACAGCATTTAGAATGTAAAAATTTCTTTGGAGAGATATGAAAATAAGAAGATGAAACTACCTTTATTTCTATGTTAAGTAGGGTTGGTTTCATAGAAATATTTATGTTCAGTTCCAAGGAGAGATTTATTTACATGCTAAACAAAATAGATCCACTAGAGGTTAAAGATATGATGATGTAGTTTTATTTATGTTTAACCATTAACATCCATTAAAAAGAAATGAAATTGTGCTAAATCTTCAATTCTAATGTCTATATTCAAAAAGGAAAAAAACCTTGGATATATTTTTTAATGTTCATTATCCCAGTATTTAAAGACAGCCTTTTCTGTAAGATATCAATACTTCCCCCCATTATATGATTCCTGTTTATGTTTTGTCATGAATGCTTAGAGAACTATATAATACCCTAAGGTTCTTTCTCAACATTCCCTGACATTGAAAAGAAAAGAAAAAGTTAAAAGTATACATTGTCCACCAAAGTGTAATAACTAATTAAGCAAAATATGTGTATATATTTATATATCAGTTCATTATTTTAATTAAACTATAAGTGACTAAGAAGTAAGCCTTCAAAATCCTGCTTCCTATGGCAACTTTAATATGATTTTAAAAAACTGACACTTCAAAAACAAAAGCCATGTAAGGGTTAAGTAAATTATACTTATCAGAGATTTATCATTTTGGTTTGCTTTCATTTTCAAGTAGAATCTTCAATCAAGAATGTTTACAATCTTTTTTTTTTTTTTTTAATGAACCACAAGAAGTTCTAATAGCTAGAATTCACAGAAATGATAAGTACAATTCCAGTGGGAAAATCAAGAATCTTAGGTACAAGGAATCAAACCACCTTTAAAAATTGAAGTGTTTCTATGATAATCTTGAGTGGCACAGGCTAGACATCTCATTTGCTTTTCTTTGTTAGAAAAAGAAGGAGGAGGAGAAAGAGGAGGAAGAGGAGAAAGAGGAGGAAGAGGAAAACAAGAAGGTGGAGGCAGCAGCAGGCAGAGAGAATTAAAAAGGACAATGAATGGCAGCTGTGAGACAGCATCATCTAATGAGAATGTTGAGCAATGAGGGGGGGGGGGGGAGAGAAAGGTGGTGATTGTTTTGCTAATATAAAGTTACCTGAATAAAGATGATCAAAATTAGACTAAGTCAAAGTCAACTAGCAATCAAAATCATATCAAAAAGTAATGGCATAGATATAAATCTGAAAGGGACTTAAAAAGTCATTTTACTTTGTGATTGAGAAAACTGAGATCAAGATGGGTTAAATTACTTTCCCAAGTTGAAAAAGAGAATAAACCACAAACTCAGGATGAGGAAATAGATTTTATGGTTCCAAAATCTAGAATCTTTAGCACTGTACCAAAACTACGTAAAAATAATGTTCTCATGCTCAGGATCTTTATTCTTTGCAAAAATCAAAGAAGGCCTCAAACCACATATTATTTTTTAAAAATTGGAGATATTTATTAACAGATAAGATTAACAATAAAATATCAGAATTGTCTTCAAGTATTTAAAGAACTTTGAAGTGCAAGATTTTTCTTGGGTTCAGTGAATACAAGCAGAACCAATTACATGGAAGGAAAGTGAAGGAAATAGCCATTTATATATTATATTATGTTCCAGGTACTATCCAAATTCAAACCTTTCTCCCCCCCTCCCATTTTATAAACAGATATCTCATTTGATGTTCACAATAATTTCGGAAAGGAGGAGCTACTTCATTTCCATTTTACATTTGAAAAAAACTGAGGAACAGAGGTTAAATGACTTGCCCAAGATCACAAAGCCAGTAAGTATCTAAGGGAGATTTTAATTCAGGTCTTCCTGATCCCAGGGCTCTATCCACTGTTTTACCAACCACTCTGAGGCAGAGAGATACTTTACAATTCAGTATAAGAAAAGATCTCATAACCATTTGAGCTGTCCAGAGCTAAAATTGGGTGTCTTCTTTAACCTTCCTTATACTAAAGGCCTTTGAACAATAGCTGCAAAGAGATAGCCTAAGGCTGATATAATGAAAAATTAGAACTATCCAAAAGTAGAATGAAATGCCTTTTGAGAGAGTAAGCTGTTACTTTTAATCACAGGAGAAGTGACCAATCTTTGGGAATTTTTTTTATTTATTCCTCAACCACTTTATCCCCACCTATCCAGAACAATCATAATCTTCTTGTCCCAATACTGCAAGATCTTTATGTCTTGCTATCAGCCCTCCAGCTAAATTCTTCTTTGTGTATCCTTTCATCTATTTAGAAAGTGGCTTATCCTATATCCCAAAGAGATCTTAAAGGAGAGAAAGGAACCCACATGTGCAAAAAATGTTTGTGGCAGCCTTTTTTGTAGTGGCTAGAAACTGGAAAATTAATGGCTGCCCATCAATTGGAGAGTGGCTGAATAAGTTATGATATATGAATGTCATGAAATATTATTGTTTTGTAAGAAACAACCAGCAGGATGATTTCAGAGAGGACTGGAGAGACCTACATGAACTAATGGTGAGTGAAATGAGCAGAACCAGGAGAATCATTATACACAGCAACAAGACTATATGATGACATGGTTCAAACCAGTTCCAATTGTTCAGTGACGAAGAAAGACATATACACCCAGGGAGAGGCCTGTGGGATCTGAGTGTGGACCACAACATAGCATTTTCATGCTCTCTGTTGATGTTTGCTTGCATTTTGTTTTCCTTCTCAGGTTGTTTTTTTGTTTGTTTTTTTGTAGATCTGATTTTTTCTTGTACAGCAAGATAACTGCATAAATATGTATACATATATTTGATTTATCATGTATTTTAACATAATTAGCATGTATTAGACTACCTACCATCTAAGGGAGGGGTAGGGGGAAGGAGGGAAAAATTTGCAACAGAAGGCTTTGCAAGAGTCAATATTGAAAAATTACCCATGCATATGTGTTGCAAATAAAAAGCGTTAATAAAAAAATAATTTCTATAAGTCATAGGCTACTGTGCTGAAATATTAATGTTTTATTGATTATTATAATGCAATTATAATAGCATTATATGTGTAATATAATACTATCATATTATATACCATTCTATAATGTCATTATAATTACAGCTCATACTTAAATAAAAACTCATGTGAAAGGCTTTAAAAAAAAAGAGAAAAAGAAAGTGACCCATTTGAAAGCAAGGGTTTATCTGGCTTTTTATGTATGTTTCTAGTGTTATTAGTACAATACTTGGTATACTGCAAGTGATTAAGAAATGCTTTTGCTTTTTAATACATATCATGGAATAGTTTCTATTCAGTTAAGGGGCAGATCAGTGGTATCAAATGGAGATGAGGGCAATTAACCTTTACCTAAGAATCCCTGCAGATCATATACTGATAGTTTTAAAATAATATATTATGTTTTATCATATTTTAATTCACTTTGTTAAATATTTCTCAATAACATTTTAATTTAGCTCAGGATTCACTCATGGATGTTGTAGGCCATTTTGAAACCTCAAAGTGAGGTGATCTCTGTGGTCTCTTTCAAACTGGAAATTCTATGATTTCTCTGTATGTAAAAGTGCTTTCTTTGTAAGTGTGAAGTGTAGGATAAACTTAAGCCCCCATTATGTGTATAAAATGGGATAAAAGCACTGAAGAAATACAGAAATTCAGTTTTGTGTGTTCAATAAACACTCCTCTGGAAGACAAATTCCCATAAAGAAAAATGTTTTTATTCAAGAATAGTACTTCTCATTGTATAATTTCAGTTAAGGCTTAGATACTCATAGCTTTTCTAAAACAGCCTTTGGGACTTTCCTTCCTTCACAGAATTCATATTTTTAAAAACCCATCAAATAGCTAAGTGACTGCAAAGAGAAAAGTAAAAGCTGTGAGAGGGAAGGCCACAACTCTGGAGCATATCAATGTTCCTCAGAAAATCAGTCATAAAAAATTTCAGGGCAAATAACAAAGCTATTTAATTTACATATTATCTGAAATGTGTAATTAAATTACTGTTGATACTGGTCAGGCTATCTCAGAACTTTCAAGAGGTATTGTACTTAAGGGAGTGAAAATTAATTCCATTTACAATGAAATAAACATTTCAAGCAAAGAAATCCCATTATATAGGAGTTATATACAATGTTATTTGTTTCCTTAGCTTCTTTCTTATATATATATATATATAAGCTGCTCCCCTCAGACCTAAAATTAAAGACAATGTAGAATTTTTAAAGTTACAAATGAGCTCAAATATTGCAAATCCTAAAACAACATAATTCTTAAAACAAGGAAACTACAGAAAAGTTAGTGAACTCTTGGAATTCAGGATTACATTTTCTTTATATCTAAAATGATAGAGTTGTATACTATCAGGAAAATGATAATAATAATAGTTAATATTTATATAGCATTTTATAATTTGCAATGGACTTTATTAACATGTTAACTCATTCAGTGATGAAAGTCTATATTTATATAGCACTTTGAAATTTATAAAGTGATTTCCAAACATTATCTCATTTGATCTTTAAAAGAACCTTGTAAAATAGGCATTACCTTAATTTGTGGATGGGGAACCCACAACTCAGAGACATTAAGTGACTTGCCATATCACACATGTAGAGTAACATCAGAGTCAGGATTCAAACAAAGGTCTTCCTGATTCCTCACTGAAATATATCTCCTGCATGATACATCTGCTTTAATCTCTAAGGCATTTTACCATTTTGAGACTTTCACTAAGAAATGCAATAATTTAGTAGATTAGCCCTGGAATCTAATTTTGAAGGCCAGGAGTTCTATACTCTTTGTGTAACACCTATACCGGCCTATAATTAGGTATTTATAGATAGGTATAGGCATAAACACATACATATACCATATGGTATTTCTATACATATGTGTGTGTATATATAGTAGCATATGCTACTATGCACACACACACATACATGCATGCATATATACTTTATTAGACAATAACTTTAAATCCAATTAGTTTTAGCTCCCAAGAGGAGAGAGAGAAAAATGACTAGCAGGGTAAGTGGGGGAAACTACACATGTTTTTTAATTACTGATACCTTATTGATACTCACTTATGATTATGCTTCTGAGAATTACCCCCAAATTCCTCCCAAAATAGAATTTTCTTTCCCTGTATATTACATAAAACTATCACATCTCCTCTAATTTTTATTTAGCATTCCAATTATTGCAACAATATATTTTTTTAAATTCCCAAATAAAAACCCCACAGCCTACATTGCTAATACTCAAGCCTTTAAAATAAAGGATTTGCATTTTAATGGGAAATCTGCCTTTCAAGATAAAGATGGAGCATATGCCCTGAAGAAAAGTACAGAAATACTCATTATAATTAAGGCCCTTTAACTGTAGACATCTAAAAATTACAAAACTACTCAAATGTCTAGTTTAGAATATAAAAATAGATGTGTGCAATGGTCACTTTTTACAGGTGACGTTAAAATGAAGTATCATTTTATATCATCTTATAAGTATTGTGATACGTGTTATATAACTTCTTTGTATAACTTGTAAAATACATTCCAAGACCTATTTAATTTTGGAGAGAAATTTTGGAAACTGTGGGTTGATTATTCAAATACTAAAATAGCATTTTTTCCTACCTTCATTCCAAATTCATTGAATTGTCATCTCCCACCTGCTTTTCCAGTCATTTTAATATAATTCCTTCCACACATTCTCAGTTCAACTCACACTGGTCTACCAGCTATATTCTATAAATGACATTCTATATCCATTGTTTTTTAGAAGTGGTCCCCCAATGCATTTAAAATGCTTTCATTCTAGTTACCTCTGTCTCTTATACTTCCTATCTTCTGTTAATGTACAAATCAGTAGGACGATATTCTTCCTTCACAAAACTTACTTCATATCAACAGTTATCTCTTTGTCTCTGTGTCTCTCAGTTCCTGTACCGGTCTGTGTCTCTCTCAGTATCTTATCTCGTATTACTTGAAATATGCTTTATATTTACTTATCTGCACACATTATAGTAGCTTTCCCCAATTTAAGCTCCTTGAGGGAATGGACTATTGTGTGTTTTTTGCTTTGAATTTCCACTTACACAGCATTTTGCATATGGTTAGAGTCTACTAAATGTTTCTTGTATTTGTTGTACATTTATTTGGACTGGCCCAAGGTGAGTCACTGAAATAAATTTAGACAAAAATGAAAGATATAACAAAATATTTTTTAAAAGGCAGAAAGAAAGAAAAGTTAAGCAAAATAAATTTTAAAAAGGAGAGTAAGCAGTAACAGAGAAATGGGATGATAGTCCTACAAATGCCCCAGTAGTATGATGATGCCCTTTTAATTTTTATTCAGCATTTAGAACTCAAATTGAATCACAAGATACATGTACTTTTTCAAGGACTTCTCTATCTTTCTCATCTCATTTTGTTTATACACAACTTAGTATCTATAATTAATAACAATTATCTATAGCAACAAAACTTATTAATGTTGTTATACCCAAGTTTCTAATGAACTTCATTATAAAATAAAAGAGAAACTTAGAATAAAAACGATCTCTAATACTGTAAAAATTAGATAACAGCAAAGTACTTGCTGTATGTCAATAACAACCTTAAAATTTTCTTAAAATAACATACACGGCAACTTTTATTCAAAAAGAATAGCCAACTTTAGCTTAGTTATTCATAGCTTTCCCAGAGATCATTTGTTTTATCATCACAAAACTGTTAATTAATCTAGCCACAGTCTAGAACTATAGGGCCTCTAATTATATTACTGAATTGTTCTCTTCTTCCTGCCCTCATCTTAATCCATACTGTATATAAACAGCATTTTATCTACAAACCCAATAGATGCTTACACAGATAAAACATTCCACTGAATGCAATTTCATTCCTTAAACACAATTTGCCTTTTGAAGGAGCTCTTGTTATCTGATTATTCCCCCTCCTATCAAACATGCTAGGCAACAAGATTATAGACAGAATGCAAAGCAAAATGAATATACTGGATAAAATGCTGCAAAATGATTAAAACATTTCATTCTAGAAAGATATTATGGGGGCAGCTAGGTGGCGCAGTGGATAGAGCACCAGCCCTGAAGTCAGGAGTACCTGAGTTCAAATCTGGTCTCAGACACGTAACAGCTGTGTGACCCTGGGCAAGTCACTTAACCCCAATTGCCTCAGCAAAAAAAAAAAAAAAAAAAAAGAAAAGAAAAAAGAAAGATATTATGTTCAATAGCTAACAATGTAAAAAGAAAGGTAGATTCACAGAATTACAAAGATTAAAGGGATTAATGATGTCATCTAGCCCAATACATTCCTGAACAAATATCCCTTCTATAAAATACTTGGTGCAATTGGGCATCAAGCTGGAGGTAGCTCGGTAGTCCAGGGGATACAGTGTAGAGCCTGGTACCAAGAATATCGGAGTTCAGATCGGTCCTCAGACAGTAGCTATGAGATACTCCCTGACCAAGTCACTAAGCTTTCAATTTCTAAAAATGTAATTTCAAGATAAGATTAGCACCTATTTCACATGGTTGGTGTGAGGATCATATGAGATGAAATTTGTAAACTGCTTAGCATTGTACCTGGCTCATTGCAGGAAGTAAATAAATCCTTATCACCTTTGTTCCTCTCCCTATCCAGGCCTTCACTTAAAGATCTCCAAGAGAGGAAAACAACAACCTCCAGAAGTAATATATTGCATTTTAGTAGAGCTCTAATTGTTAAGATGTTCTTTCCATAAAGCCTAAATCTACTTATTTTCAATTTTTATACTCTACTTTCTCTTCGAAGAGAAAGTAAAAAAAAAAAAGTTTAATCCCCTCATCACATGACAATTGTACTTTAAACATGTGAAGATAACTATTATACCCTCCTAAAGTCCTCTCCAGGTGAAATATCCCCACATTAGCTAGGCTTTTCATTAATCTTCACTTGTCTTGAATTTAAGGCCATTCAGTGAGATAATATTTATAATGCATTTTGCATTTAGTGTACTATATAAATTTGAGTTCCTTTTTTATTATCTATATTAATTATTCACCTTTCTATGTAACCTTCTCTGGACAATCTTAAAGTTCCTTCCAAATATCCTTTCTAACACATGTGATAATACAGTGGATATGTCCTAGTCAGGACATAGTACATCAGACCAATTTCATCAATAATCCATATTCTAATGGCAACCTAAAGTAGTAGGTTCAATGGATAGAGCACTGGGCTTGGAATTAGAATGACTTCAAGAATTCAAATCAGGTCTTAGTCACTTACTGGCTAAGTAAGTCACTTAACCCTGCTTCTCTCAGTTCCTCATCTGTAAAATGTTCTGGAGAAAGAAATAGCAAAATACTCCATTATCTATGCCATGAAAACCCCGGGAGCAGTGAAATATGACTGAAAAACAACTGAACAACAACTACTAAAATATCCAGATTGTTTTCAACTGAACTTCTATCTATCCATATGTTCAATACCTTGTACTTGTGAAAATAATAATTCGAACCTAAGTGGAAGACTATATTTGTCCCTGTTATAGTTCATCTTTTTTTTTTTAAGGATTGACTCAATGATTGAGCCTGTTGATTTTTTTTTTTTTGCTGAATTTTAACTCTACCTAGTATTGTGTTAGCAATCCATTGTTAAGCTTTGTCATCTGTTAATCAACCTTGTCCCTGCCATAAGCATTCAATTTCAGCACAACTTAAAAGAGTACCTAGAACATAATAAACACTTCAGATTAATTTATTAATTGATTGACTGAATATATTTAGATAATTGACAAAACAAACAGCATCTAACAAAAGAAAATTGTGATCACATGGAATAAACATGGCTTAATCAAGAACTGCTCATTCCAGATCTTTGTTATTAGTATGTTCTTTTCTAGATGTTGGATTATCCTGCTTTCAGATTATGGTCTAGATTTTCACCAAGTTAATGTCAACCAAGTTCACTGGCCTTTAGTTTTTAAACAGAACACTTGCCCGTTTTTATTTTTTATTTTTTTGAAAATTGTTAGAAGTATGAAAAGGGAGAAGTTTCCGCCAATGAAAAGGAAATTAGAGCAATAATTAGGAGTTACTTTGCCAAACTTTATGCCAATAAATTTGATAACCTAAGTGAAATGGAGGAATACCTCCAAAAATATAGATTGCCCAGATAAACAGAAGAGGAAATAAATTACTTAAATAGTCCCATTTTAGAAAAAAAAAAAATAGAACAAGCTATTAATCAGCTCCATAAGAAAAAGTCCCCAGGACCAGATGGATTTACATGTGAATTCTACCAAACATTTAAAGAACAATTAACTCTAATACTATATAAACTATTTGACAAAATAGGGAATGATGGATTCCTACCAAATTCCTTTTATGACACAGACATGGTACTGATACCTAAATCAGGTAGGATGAAAACAGAGAAAGAAAATTATAGACCAATCTCCCTAATGAATATTGATGCAAAAGTCTTAAATAAAATATTAGCAAAGAGATTACAGAAAATCATCCCCAGGATAATACACCATGACCAAGTAGGATTTATACCAGGAATGCAGGGATGGTTCAATATTAGAAAAAACTATTGCCATAATGACTGTATCAATAACCAAATTAACAAAAAAAGTATGATTATCTCAATAGATGCAGAAAAAGTATTTGATAAAATTCAACATTCATTCCTATTAAAAACACTAGAGAGTATAGGAATAAATGGACTTTTCCTTAAAATAGTAATATCTATTTAAAACCATCAGCTAGCATTATATGTAATGGTGATAAACTGGAACCATTCCCAATAAGATCAGGGGTGAAACAAGGTTGCCCACTATCACCATTACTATTCAATGTTATATTAGAAATACTAGCTTTGGTAATAAGAGAAGAAAAAGAGATTAAAGGAATCAGAGTAGGTAATGAGGAAACCAAATTATCACTCTTTTCAGATGATATGATGGTATATCTAGAGAATCTTAGGGAATCAAGTAAAAAAAATATTAGAAATAATCCACAACTTTAGCAAAGTTGCAGGATACAAAATAAATCCACATAAATCATCAGCATTTTTATACATCACTAAGAAAATCTAACAGCAAGACATGCAAAGAGAAATTCCATTTAAAGTAACTGTCAATAGTATAAAATATTTGGGAATCTATCTGCCAAGGAAAAGCCAGGAACCATATAAGCAAAACTACAAAAGACTTTCCATGCAAATAAAGTCAGATCTAAACAATTGGAAAAATATCAAGTGCTCTTGGATAGGTCAAGCAAATATAATAAAAATAACAATACTACCTAAACTAATCTATTTATTTAGTGCTATACCAATCAAACTCCCAAGAAATTATTTTACTGACCTAAAAAAGATAGCAACAAAATTCATCTGGAAGAACAAAAGGTTAAGAATTTCAAGGGAATTAGTGAAAAAAAAAAAAAAAAAAAAGCAAATGAAGGTAGCTGTACCAGATCTAAAACTATACTATAAAGCAGCAGTCATCAAAACCATTTGGTACTGGCTAAAAAATAGAGTAGTTGATCAGTGGAATAGGTTAGGTTCACAAGGCAAATTAGTCAATGACAATAGTAATCTAGTGTTTGACAAACACAAAGACCCCAGCTTTTGGGATAAGAACTCACTATTTGAGAAAAACTGTTGGGAAAATTAAAAACTAGTATGGCAAAAACATTGACCCACACCTAACACCATATGCCAAGATAAGGTCGAAATGATCTAGATGTAAAGAATGATAAACAAATTAGAAAGACAAATTAGAAGAGGATAGTTTACCTCTCAGATCTGTGGAGGAGGAAGGAATTTGTGACCAAAAAAGAACTAGAGATCATTATTTATCACAAAATAGATAATTTTGATTATATCAAGTTAAAAAGTTTTTGTACAAACAAAACTAATGCGGACAAGATTAGAAGAGAAGCAATAAACTGGGAAAACATTTTTACATTCAAAGGTTCTGATAAAGGCCTCATTTCTAAAACATATGGAGAATTAACTCAAATTTATAAGAATTTAAGCAATTCTCCAACTGATAAGTAGTCAAAGGATATGAACCGACAATTTTCAGATGAAGAAATTGAAACCATTTCTAGTCCTATGAAAAGGTGCTCCAAATCACTATTGATCAGAGAAATGCAAATTAAGACAACTGTGAGATACCACTACACACCTGTAAGATTGGCAAAGATAATGACTAATGTTCGAGGGGATGCGGGAAAACTGGGATACTGATACATTGTTGGTGGAACTGTGAACGGATTCTACCATTCTGGAGGGCAATTTGGAGCTATGCTCAAAAAGTAATCAAACTGTGCATACCCTTTGAGCATATAGTGTTTCTACTGGGCTTATATCCCAAAGAGATCTTAAAGGAGGGAAAGGTCCCCACATATGCAAAAATGTTTGTGGCAGCCCTTTTTCATAGTGGCAAGAAACTAGAAGCTGAATGGATGCCCATTAATTGAAGAATGGCTGAATAAGTTATGGTATGTGAATATTATGGAATATTATTTTTCTGTAAGAAACGATCAGCAGGATGATTTCAGAGAGGCCTGGAGAGACTTACTAAACTGATGCTAAGTGAAATGATCAGAACCAGGATATCATTATACATGGTAAAAAGATTATATGATGACAAATTCTGACAGATGTGGCTCTCTTCAACAATGAGATGATTGAAACCAATTCTAATTGTTCAGTGATGAAGAGAGTCATCCATACCCAGAGAGGGAACTGTGGGAAGTGAATGTGGACCACAATATAGCATTTTCATGCTTTCTGTTGATGCTTGCTTGCATTTTGTTTTCTTTAGCAGATTTTTTTTTCTTACTAGATCCGATTTTTCTTGGGCAGGAAGATAATTGTATAAATTTGTATACATATATTGGATTTATTATATATTTTTAACATATTCAACATATATTAGACTAACTGCCATCTAGGGAATGGGGTGGAGGGAAGGAAGGAAAAATTTGGAACAGAAAGTTTTGCAAGGGTCAATGTTGAAAAATTACCTATGCATATGCATTGTAAATAAAAAGCTTTAAGAAAAAAAAAGAAAATTGTTACAATTGTCATTGCCTGGTCCTGCAGCCTATTCCTTCTCCTATTTCTCACAATTTTTCTAAAATAAATAAGGGTGAAATTCAGGAATAACTCATGCCTTATCCTCTAATACTCTAGGAACTGTATTCCACCTGGACCTAGTGACTTGAATTCAATAAGAGGAACTAACCACTAGTTGACAATGTTCCTACTTATTTTAGGTTTCAACTCCTTATTAGCAATTTTTTGTTCTTTCCTTTCTGGTCCAAAGATCAATCTCAATAAAATCAATACAATTACTCTTGTTAAAACTAGTCCTCTTATATTGTCATAACTTAGTGATTTTTTTCCTATACATTTTTAAGATAGCAAAAAGCCAGAATTCAAGGAAAACTAAGTCATCAACGGGATAATTTTCTTCTATCTCAATATGAATAATCATTGCAGTTACAGCACAGACAATGTAAAAATATAAAAAGGAACATCTTTTTACATTTCTCACACAGAATGAAAAAAGAGAGATTGTACAGCCAATTAAAGTTATACTGGACTGGTTACAAGCACTGTCAGTACTTGATATATATGTGCTAAAAATGAGTCCAATCATCATAATGAAAGAAAACAAAAATATGCAGTCCCCTCCCCCCCAGGAACATTGGTCTCTTCCCTGCGTCCTTTCCTCTCAACACAAAGGTTCTCTAGTTCAATTGAAATGATACCCATTATGAATTAATACAGTAGAACATTCATTGTACTGAGCAGTATTATTATAAAATTCTAAAAATAAAGTGGATTTGTATGAAACCCCCCCATTCAAATGAACAACTATATAATTTAATAGTTAGTCACAATAACCAATAAAAAACACATTTGTGTTTGATTCTTTTAAACTACAGGTTTCTTGAATGAGGGATTTTGCCATTTTTCTTCTTTGTATCCCTAGGACATTAACTCTCAAAGCTTTGCATATAGTAGGCATTTAATATGTTTGTGGAATTGAATACACATTTGTTTAGTGCTGGTCATGTATAGGGCACTGTGTTAAATGCTGGTGAGAATCAAAGGTTGAAAAATTACAACACAAAATAATAAAGAGTACTACCATATGATACAACCAAATATACCATAAAATGATATCTTTTATAGACAACTTCTCTTTGGGTTCATCAAGAAGAAGCTGCGAGCCAGCCACTGATTTAGCTGCAAATTCTGGTTTCCTTTTGATGAGAACAGAAAGTTTGCTATGATTCAATATCTACAATATTAGATTTACTCCCTAGTCACTAAAACAAGGAGCTTACCTTCAGAGAACCAACAATAATTAAATCTTAATGAGATATAATTGAGAGAGCTGTCCATGAAAAATACAGTGGACAATTTATGTGATAAGAATAAAGGGTAATTGATGTAGAGATATAGAAGGAGATTTTTCTGGCATATTGAGGACTTGATATGGCAGATTTATTGTAAGAAATTGATAAAGGCCACATATGATAGGAAGGTATTAAATTAATTAATGTAGGAAGTACCTACATTAGGAAGATTATAAATCTATCAATATGCTGAAGTACTAAATGAGAAATTATATATGAATCAAATTGATACATGATAAATTTATTAAAAGCTGTGAATGAAGTACTATGAAAAGAGTCAAAATAGAGGATGGAATCATGGAAGGTTTCATGGAAAATGCAGCAGTTGGATTAAGTTTTAAAGGAATTAGGATTCAAGGAAGTGACATATAAGGAACAATATGGACAAAGTACAGGTAGGGTTGTACAGAATATATACATGGGAAATGAGTAATTTAGTGTGACCAGGGGAGAGATGGGTTAGCATTCTATTATAATAATCTAAATGAGTGATAATAAAAGATTACATTAGGTAGCAATGGAAATAGAGAAAAGATAGATAAGAGATAATATAGAGGGAGAATCAATGACATTCATAAACTATGATATTATATAGGAAATGAAGAAGAGAGAAAACTTGAAGATGACATTGTGGTCTTGAAACTGGAAGACAAAGTAAATGCTAGTGACATTGAAAGAAAAACTCTACATAAAATACAAGTTTATTTTCATATATGTTGCATTTAAATTTGTCAGATTTCTTTTTGGAGACATGGGTCTGATGTTTTAGAGAGAAATCAGAGTGGGGGAAAAAGACATGGAGAATGGTATCTAGAGGTGTAAATTAAAGTTATGACAGTAAATGACATGGCTAAGGAAGAGAATATAGAGAAAGGAGAAGACCAAGGACTGAATCTTGAGAATGTGAACATTACAAGTCAAGGAAGAAGGAGCAACAAATGAGATAAATAAAAGAGAAAATGGAAGAGATCAGGAGAATTTTATAGTTTGGAAAGCTAGGGAGGACAAATCATCTAGGGGAATTTTGTCATTGGTATCAAATGCAGCAGAAGGGTCAACTATGAGAAAATATATCAATTTGGTGATGAGAAGGTCATTAATAATCTTGTAAAAAGTTTAGTAAAGTTTAAGACAAATTATCTGGAGTTTAAATAGTTAGCAGACAATGATGAAATAAGTTTTGAATAGATTCCTTTCTAAAGAGATTTGGCACTGAAAAAGAGAAGAGAATGAAACACTAGCTCTATGGGAATAGAAAAATTCTCTGAAGCTTTTAAAAATCTTTTTTAGATTGAGGTGTGATGGGTATTTGTGCAATTATATGAAAGAGTTGGAAGAAAAGAAGATTGAAAAGAAGGGGAGTGATACTAATTGCATCCCAGTTATACCTCTTGTCTCACCCTACCTTAATTCATTTTATTTTCAATATAGAACAAACATCCTGAAACTATCATTACATCAATTTTCTGATCAAGAACCTTCAGTGCTGCCTAATTGCTCACAATATCATGTTCAAAATGCTGATGCAGGATTTCTAGACTCTCTATAATCTTCTCTTACCCTGTCTAGTCAAATTTATTTCTCTCTAACTCCCTGACATGAGCTTTATGATCAAGTCAAGCTAGTTTCTTAAGTGTTACCCAGATACCACATTCCTCTCCATATTTGGTTCTATTACCCCTCCCTGGAATTCTCTTCTTCTTCTCCCTCCATTTAAATAAATTCTACTTTTGAGGCCTGGCACAAATCCACATTCTCCACAAAGCTTTCTTTAATTGCCTCAAACTACATGGGTCTCACCTCTTTTGAACTCCTCTAGCATTTATCATCTATATGACTCATTTCTTAAATTATTATGATCTAATTGCTTCATACATCTTAGACTCATTGTACTAAATAAATTATACATTTACTGGGGGGCAGGACCATGTCTTATACTTCTTTTCTCTCTCCTATTGATCTACCACTATGGAGAGTGCAGAGAAGATAATCAGTATCCATTATTATTTGGTTGAATGGAAGATATATTCATTTCCTGATATAATACAGGACACAAGTGTTGAGCTCATAAGTTCTAGAATTAAGCTTTTTGATGAGGCAGAAATAGTCCTACATGTGAATGATTTGAACTAGATAATCATTAAGTTGATATATTCATTTCCTGATATAATATAGGATGCAAGTGTTGAGTTCATAGGCTCTAGAATTAAGCACTGTGATGAGGTAGAAACAGTCCTACATATGAAAGATATGAAATGTAAAAGAGAAGTTTATTCAAATTTTATGGGTCCATACTTTTTTTTTCCTGACATCAAACTCTAGAGACCAAAGTATGATTAATGCTCTTCTGTATTTTGTAAATTATCCTGAATTAAAGATGGTTGGACTTAACCAGTTGTATCTTTTATACTGGGTACCTTTAGTGCCACTTAGAATTTTCCTGCTATGATAGATATAAGGAATCAATCTCATCATTCTCTATAATTTACAAAATGAAAACTATAGAGGGAAAGGAAGACGGAAAAAGGAGTGAGAGAGTTGACACATAATGATTTGAATAAGATTTCTCATGTCTCAGGCAGAAGAATTACGTTAACATAACTATGTACTTTTTAGGGGGAAAAAGACTGCAAGAAATAAAATTCATTGAAATGCATTAAATTTTGAACACATACAAAAGAGAGGCTAAATATTACAGCATTATTCAAAGAGAAATAAAGTGTAGCCAAGGCAGAACTAGACATGCATATCCACTCAGATAAAATGAGTATGTATTTTAATACATTGTTTATTATTATTATTATTAAAATGTATTTTAATACATTGATAAGAGACAAATATTAATATGCTAGCTATTCTGTTCCTGTAATACATATCTGAGAGTTAAAAGTAGAAATTCTGAACTGAAATCAGACCACTGGCCTTTGAGCACAGAAGGATGTATATGTTCTTTTCAACGAGAAACACATTTTAACTTCTTTCCTGCTAGGCAGAGGGCCTGGTAGGCTGAATGATTATTGTCTTTTGTCAGAGAGCACTCCTCCAACTAACCACTAAAGTAGCCATTGGTATGACTTGGAAACCTTGGGGACCCAAAACATCACCCAGTTCAGGAATTGTTTCTTATACATACAACAACCAATCAACAATAATGTATTTACAGCACTTGAAGATTTCAAAGCACTGCTTTGGATGATATTCTTCTCATTTTAGAGATGAGTCCTTATGACTTGCTCAGTTGAAGAAACAGAAAATTAGAAAAGCCTAATGTTGACTGGAGCAATTACAAAAGAAACATGGTGGTCATAATATTGTTTCTGAGTGATGGCACATCTTAAAAATGAATCAATGAATCACTTCTTAGTGATTCTTAGGCTTGTGTGATTCAGCCTTCTTAGGCTAGAGATGGAGTAGTGGGTGAGATAAAAGTAGATTGATGCTATTTACAAATATTTATAGAGGTTTCCTGTGGAAAAGAGATTAAATCTGTTTCACTTGATAACTCAGAGGAGAGAATTAGGAGCAATGAGTAAAAACTGCAGAGAAGTATTTTTAGGTTTGATAGGAGGAGAAATTTTCTTTTTTTTTTTTAATTAAAGCTTTTTTATTTGCAAAACATATGTAGGGGTAATTCTTCAACATTGATCTTTACAAAGCTTTCTGTTATAAATTTTCCCCCCTAGTCCCCTTCCCCCTCCCCTAGATGGCAAGAAATCCACTACATGTTAATTATGTTAAAATACTTGACAAATCAAATATATGTATACATATTTCCACCCTTATCATTGTTGTGTAAGAAAAATAGTATCTACAAGAAATAAAAATCAGAGAAAAGAAACACAACGCAAGCTAACATCAATAGAGAGCATGACAATGTTATATTGTGGGCCACATTTCATATCCCTCTCTCTGGGTATATATGGTTTTTTTCACTGAACAATTAGAACTGGTTTGAAACATTTCATTGTTGAAGAGAGCCATGTACATCAGAATTGATCATCATATAGTATTGTTGTTGCCGTGCAAACACAAGTCCTAGCCTGGAGGGCCCAGCACCAGAAGTCAATCAGCCAAATTGCCCTAGGGCAAATTAACATAACTGCTGCTTCTCTGTTTTAAACAGACCTCAAGCTTTAAAAAATGAATAAAAAACAGAAAAAAAATTCTCACCATAGACAGTTTTTATGGAGAGAAAGAAGGGCAGACCCCAGATTCTGAGGTTTGTAAAGGTAAAGCAACTCCAGAGGAAGCCACAAAAGATGACATGAGCTGGTCCCCATTTCACAAGGCTTTCCTGGATGACTTCATAAAGAATCTCAAAAGAGAGTTAGAAGAAAAATGGGGAAATGATGTGAAATCAATGCAAGAAGGATATAATGCCCTCCAAAAGAGATATGAAAAAGACACCAATTCACAGAAAAACAAAATTGATGAAATGGAAAAAGACACCAATTCACTGAAAAATAAAAATAGTGAAATGGAAAGACATCAATTCATTGAAAAACAAAATTGGTGAAATGGAAAAAGTCTGCAATGAACAAAAAAAATCAATTGGCCAGTTATAAAAGGAGCTAAAAAAGATAACTTAAGAAAATAATACATTAAAAATTAGAATTGAACAAATGGAAGGGAAGGACTCAATAAGACTTCAAGAATCAGTCAAACAAAAACAAAAAAATGAAATAATAGAAGAAAATATGAAATATCTCCTAGAAAAAACAACTGACCTGGAAAATAGATCTAGGAGAGACAATCTAAGGATTATTGGACTTCCTGAAAGCCATGATGAAAAAAATAACCTAGACTCTATCTTCCAGGAAATCATGAAAGAAAACTGCCCTGATGTTTTAGAATCAGAAGGCAATATCACTATTGAAAGAATTCAGTAATCATCTCCTGAAAGAGACACCAAAATTAAAACCCCAAGAAATATCGTGGCTAAATTTCAGGACTATTGCACCAAGGAAAAGATATTACTAGCAGCTAGAAAGAAACAATTTAAATACCGAGAAGCCATAATTAGAATCACCCAGGATCTGTCAGCTTCCACCTTAAAGGATCAAAGGGTCTGGAATCAGATATTCTGAAAGACAAAGGAACTTGGATTACAGCCAAGAATAAGCTATCCACCTAGAATGAGCATTATCTTTCAGGGAAGAAGATGGACATTTAAACATATAGGTGAATTTCACCTATTTCCAATGAAAAGACCAGATCTGAACAAAAAATCTGACCTCCAAACACAGAACTCAAGAGAAGCATAAAAAGGTAAAAAAGAATTCTTGAGAACTATATTTCTATTATGGGTATACATAGAAAATGTGAGTATAATTTAATTTTACTTTGATAATATAAAAAAGAAACTAGAGGTAGAAAGGGGATCATACTGGAAAAAAGAGGAAAAAGGAGGTAAAATAAGGTAAAATTTCATGAAGAGGCAAAGAAAACCTAATATAAATGAGGGAAAGAAGGGAGGGGGATGAGCATTGTGTGAATCTTACTCTCATCAGATTGGGCTCTAAGAAAGAATATTTTGTTTCACAGAGAAACTTGTCCCACCTTATAGGGAAGTGGGAAGGAAAGGGGGAAAAGAAAGGGAAAGACTAATAGAAGAGAAAATAGAAGAATTAAGGGAAAGGTGCAAAAAAAGGTGGAGGGGCTCTAAAAGGGGGGGACTGTTTGAGGGAGGTGGTCATCAAAAGCAAAATACCAGGGAGGGGGGAAGGAAGAAATGGGAAAGGAAAGAGAAAAACATAACTTTGGGTAAATAAGATGGCAGGAAATACAGAATTAGTAATTTTAACTGTGAATGTGAATGGGATGAATTCTCCCATAAAACGGAAATGGAGAGCAGACTGGATTAAAAGCCAGAATCCAACAATATGGTGTTAAAAGAAATACATCTAAAGCATAGAGATACATACAGAGTGAAGGTAAAGGGCTGGAGCAGAATCTATTATGCTTCAGGTGAACAAAAAAAGCAGGGGTAGCAATCCATCTCAGATCAAGTAAAAACAAAGATAGATCTAATTAAAAGAGATAAGGAAGGAAACTATATTTTACTAAAGGATACCATAGATAATGAAGCAATATCAATATTAAACATATATGCACTAAATGGTATAGCATCCAAATTCCTAGAGGAGAAGTTAAGAGAGATGCAAGAAAAAATGGACAGCAAAACTATACATATTAGTGGAGGATCTCAACCTTGCTCTCAGAATTAGATAAATCAAACCACAAAATAAATAAGAAAGAAGTTAGGGAGGTAAAATATTAAAAAAAAAAGTTAGGTATGATAGATCTTTGGAAAAAATTGAATGGAAACAGAAAGGAGTTTAATTTTTCTCAGTGGCTCATGGAACTTATACAAAAATTGACCATGTGTTAAGGGCCTAAAAAGCTCAAAATCAAATGCAGAAAAGCAGAAATAATAAATGCATTTTTTTCAGATCATGATGCAATAAAATTCACATGCAATGTAAGGCCAAGAGAAAATAAACCAAAAATTAATTGGAAATTAAATAATCTAATTCTAAAGAATGAATGGGGGGCGGAGCCAAGATGGCAGAGTGAAAATGTGACTCTTGGCATCTTCCTCTGATCTTCTCTCAAACCAACAATAAAATAAGCCTTTGAACTGATCTTCAGGTCAACGAATCCAGAAATATTTGGACACTGCTTTCTGAAGAATTTCATATCAGGTTTGTCTAACTCGGACAGAGGGATAAACTGTGTAGGCCGGAAGTGAGGGTGGGACTCAGCTCAGCTCATCTTGGCAGAAACTCCACACTCCAAACTCCAAACACCTGGAGTTTATCTGAGGCACTCGGGACACTCTGCCCTGATTGTGGACAGGTGTTCTGCCAGACTTGCCTTTTTTAAGGAGTAATCCCGATTTAGTCCTAGCCCCCACCTGCCCAGCACCTTAAGTTAATTCGCCGAATTGCCCCAGGGCAAACATTTTTTCCAAGCCTTAAAGAGACATCCACACTGTCTAAAAAAAAAAATGAAGAAGCAAAAGAGAACTCTCACCATAGACAGCTTTTATCAAGACAAAGAAGTGATGAGCCCAGATCCTGAGGTTCCTTTAGACAAAACTCCAAAGGAAGTTATTAAGGACCATCACTGGTCCCCTTTTCAAAAGGCCTTTCTGGAAGATTGCATAAAGAACCTCATAAGAGAGCTGGATAAATGGGAAAATAAATTGAAATCAGTGCAAGAAGGATATCATGCCCTGCAAAAGAGATATGAAAAAGACATCAATTTATTGAAAAATAAAATTAGTGAAGTGGAAAAAGAGTGCAATGAACAAAAAAATTCAATTGGCCAGTTACAAAAGGAGCTTAAAAAGGTAACTGAAGAAAACAACACTTTAAAAATAAGAATTGAACAAATGCAAGTGAATGACTCAATAAGACTTCAAGAATCAGTCAAACAAAAACAAAAAAATGAAAAATTAGAAGAAAATATGAAATATCTCCTAGGAAAAACAATTGACTTGGAAGGATTTCAAGGGGATTAATGAAAAAAAAAAAAAAGGCAGATGAAAGTGGCCTTGCTGTACCAGATCTAAAACTATATTATAAAGCAGCGGTCATCAAAACCATTTGGTACTGGCTGAGAAATAGAGCAGTCAATCAGTGGCACAGGATAGGTTGTCAGGACAATCTAGGCAATAACCTTAACAATTTAGTGTTTGATAAACCCAAAGACCCCAGCTTTTGGGATAAGTGCTCACTATTGGACAAAAACTGCTGGGAAAATTTGAAACTAGTAAGGAAGAAATTAGGGATTGACCCACACCTAACACCACATACTAAGATAAGATCTAAATGGGTTGGTGATTTAAATATAAAGATTGATATTATGAGCAAATTAGAGGAACATAGGATAGTTTACCTCTCAGAACTGTGGAGAAGGAATAAATTTGTGTCCAAAGAAGAACTGGAACTCTTAATTGAACACCAGATAGATAATTTTGATTATATTAAGTTAAAAAGTTTTTGTACAAACAAAACTAATGCAGACAAAATTAGGAGGGAAGCAATAAATTTGGAAATCATCTTTACATTTAAGGATTCTGATAAAGGCCTCATTTCTAAAATATATGGAGAATTAACTCAAATTTGTAAGAATTCAAGCCATTCTCCAATCAATGGTCAAAGGATATGAACAGACAATTCTCAGGTGATGAAATTTAAACTACTTCTAGTGATATGAAAAGGTTCTCCAACTCACTATTGATCAGAGAAATGCAAATTAAGACAACTCTGAGATACTGTTACACACCTGTCAGATTGGCTAAAATGTCAGGAAAAGATAATGACGAATGTTGGAGGGATGTGGGAAAACTGGGACACTAATACATTGTTGGGGGAACTGTGAATGGATCTGACCATTCTGG
The DNA here is from genome assembly GCA_023553655.1 of Myrmecobius fasciatus. Taxonomy (NCBI): domain Eukaryota; kingdom Metazoa; phylum Chordata; class Mammalia; order Dasyuromorphia; family Myrmecobiidae; genus Myrmecobius; species Myrmecobius fasciatus. The sequence continues at coordinate 185,913 of JAJPUD010000021.1, read as the reverse complement.
AGAGCAATTTGGAACTATCCTAAAAAAGTGATCAAAGTGTGCAGACCCTTTGACCCAGCAGTGTTTCTATTGGACTTATATCCCAAATAAATCTTAGAGGAGGCAAAGGGACCCATATGTGCAAGAATGTTTGTGGCAGCCCTTTGTTATTGTGCCTAGAAACTGGAAACTGAGTGGATACCCATCAATTGGAGATGGCTGAATAAATTATGATATGTGAATGTTATGGAATATTATTGTTCTGTAAGAAATGACCAGCAGGATGATTTCAGAGAGGCCTGGAGAGACCTATGTGAATTGATGCTGAGTGAAATGAGGAGAACCAGGAAATCAATGTACACGGCAACAACAATACTATATTATGATCAATTCTGAATGCCAAACCATTCCACTATCTTTGCCTTCCATTCTCCACCTCATTTTACAGATGAGGAAACAGGCAAAAAGGGTTATATGACTTCTTCAGGGTGATACAACTACACACAATTATCAAGTGTTTGAAGCCAGATTTGAATTCAGAAATGAGTCTTCCTGACTCCAAGTCAGATACTCTTCTCTCTACTATGTCACTTAGATTTACTCTGAAAAATTGTTAAAGCCAAGTACCTAATACCAACAAAAGTTATATATATATATATACTTATATTTAATAAAGATCGGTAGGTATCTGTGCTGTGGGGTAGAATCTAAGATGCAGTATGTCCAAAGCTGAGATCCCAAATTCATAAAGCTAGGAGAATATGTTAAAAAAAGTATCATTTGTTTTAGGATTATAGATATCAAGATAAAAACCATTAGAGATCATTTACTGCAACTTCTGTAATAAATGAAAGTAAATGCAACTGCAGATAATGAAAGAAAGGCCCAGAAAAGTCAAATGAATATTCAAGATCACAATTTTAGAGTTTGAGTTTAAATTTAGGGACTTGACAAGAAATCTTTTACTCTTTCCAAAGTCCTGCAAGACAGAAATCTTATTAATTAAGTGACCTGGCCATGTTTACAGAGATAACAAGTACCACACTTGGTATTTGAACCCAATTCTCACCTAACTTTGAGTCTTGTGCTCCTTCTTCTATATTGCCTAATAAGTGTATTTTCATACAAGTGAAGTTCTATTTTACTAGTCATGTAAGAAAATCCAAGAACCACAGAGGAGAAACATTGCAAAAAAAGTGTTTGAGTGAAGATCAAAGGTGGGATAAACAAAAGTGATTTTGGCACTGTAGTACATTATAGACCACATGGTCAGAGAAAGGAAATAGAAGAAGAGTTTGAAAAACAGATTATGAGCTTGGCACAGACATGCTATGCTAGTGATAGAAGACCAATTTTCCAGATTATCTGCCAGATTTCTCTCTTTATTGAAAGGAAAACAGGTAATAGGTTTTTGGCTTGCCCTAGTGACAATATAATCCTTCAGAAGGTAGAGGAAACAGTGAGGAGAAATTCTGTTTTGGAACTGATTTTCACTAGCAGGGAGGAAACGCTTGCCTAGGTGGAAATGATGGGAACCTTTGTGTGGGAATGATTACTCCACCCTAGAGTTTGTGAAAGATAAAGACAAATCTTTATATAATTTAACATGAACCTTAGATTTAAAGAGAGAGACAGAGAGAGAGAGAGAGAGAGAGAGAGAAACAGAGAGAGAGAGAGACACAGAGAGAGAGACAGAGAGAGACAGAGAGAGAGACAGAGAGACAGAGAGAGAGAGAGAGAACAAGAGAGAGAGAACGAGAGAGAGAGAGCAAGAGAGGGAGAGAGGGAAAGAGGGAGAAAGGGAGGAAGGGAGGGAGAGAGGGTTCAAAGGAAAGATGGGTCGAATAGCTTTGAGGCATATGAGAAAATGAAAAATAACAGAGAAGGGCTGCTACCTTCTTTTTTGTTTCTATTTTCTTTGCAGGGTAATGTGGAAAATGAAGAGTCATGTGAAAGATATGTAAAAAGACTGCAAGAAAAACTTCCAAATATTCTTGATTAATTCAAGTTACCCAGTTCATATGAACTATTCCCCCTGATCTTAAAAGAACTAGTAGTGTTTGCTGAGGCACTGTCAGTTATATCAAAGATCTTGGAAAATGGAAGAGGTGCCATAAAATTGGAGATGGGCAAATGTCTGCCAAAAAAGAGAACAGAGTCTGCAAACCACAGGCCAGTGAACTTAACTATGATCCCTGGAAAAAGTGTAGAACAGATCATTAATTATATGGTCCATGAACATCTAGAAAGTAAAGCACTGATTAAAATGAGCCAGCATGGCTAGTATATGAGGGCAAAACTGTAGATATCATTCACCTATATTTTAACCAAACTTTTGAGCAAACCTCTCATACAATTCTTGTGAACAATGGAAAGAAACAGATTAAGAAATAATATAATTATGGATGGATGGACTCAAAATGTAGCAATTAATTATAAATGTTGACTTGGCTAAAGGTCTCCCCTAAAGTACCCCAGGAATTTGCATCTGAACCTGTATTTTTTAAAATAATTCTTTTTAAAATCAACTTACCAGGATACTTTGTGTCATTTCCGGCAATATCATATTTAAGTGACCTATTTTATAGTAACATTTTAACATATAACAAGAAAGATAATGTAAATCAGAAGGTACTTTTTTTCCTTTTCTTTTTTATCACTTCCCCAAATTCTTTGTCTCTTCCTATACCCTTGTTATTTTGTTTGTTTGGGTTTTTTTTTTTAGCTTATTAACTTCCCAGAATGCAAAGTGGCAAACTAAGAAGGAAAAATAAAAGTTAAAGGAGGACATATTTTAATCAAGCTACACAATCTCTCTGACTAGTGTGATGAGTATAAGTTACAATGGATTGAAAGTTATTCATAGATAGAATTTAATATAGAGAATAGTTTGAAAATATGTATTTTATAGCTTTGCACTGTTTCATATCTACAAACTACAATCCTAATCCCAGGAAATTACACTGCAAATATATACCATGATTTATAGGAACTCAACAGCAATCCTGGCAGTACCACAAGAAGCACATGCCCTACAGATGGTAGGTCATTAGGATTATTGTTGCCTATGAAAAGAAACACAACTTTCCTTGGTGTTGCACAACCCAAACTTAATATCAGTATGAAAGATATACTCTGTTTTTACAAGATGGAACATAAATTACCTTAGACTAACTCTTTTCTCACATTTCAAATGACATTTTTTTCTAGGCTTTTCAAATGGACACAGCACTACTTAATGGTTAATTTGAAGTGCTTGCAATATTGAAAGTTTGGTCTATTAGCACTCGTACTTTGGAGAATTAACTAAATTAAATTGGGAAATCAACATGCAAGGACTATGATAAAGATTTCTATAAGGTTTCTCTGATTTACCAAGAAAACATATATTAGTTTGTAAAGAGGTTTTGAGTGTGTGTGTGTGTGTGTGTGTGTGTGTGTGTGTGTGTGCATGTGTATATTTTAACAAGTACCAAATTTAGTAATACCTTATATAAACCGAATGGTTGTTTCTTTGTTGTTTGTTATTTTTGTAACTACAATTTAGTAGTGATCAGATAGATTTAGGTCTATATATTTGAATCTGTCTCCTGGTCAGTGGTAGAATTCTGATTTCTTCTCCCTTGTTCACTGAGTATAATTAGTCCTAATATACTATAGTAAAAGGAGAGAATGAAACCAAGCTTATAAAATTACACCCAATTTAATTCCTAAATCTTTAATACCTTTTGTAATGGATCAAAATTACATTGAAGACAATTGGCTATGGGGAACAAACACAAATTCAGCATTTGTAGAGGGAACGATGGTTAACAGTGGCTTAGCTGTGATAAATAAAAGACCAAATTATGTTACCTAGATTTCTAACTGGAAAACTATCACAGAATCTACATAAGCAGCCAAAACTCACTTGGTATCAAATGGCATATTTGATTTCTAGTAATACTTTCAACTGTCTGGTAAGTAGTTAGAAACTAAAAATCAAGACAACCCTACTTATTCCCACTTTAGAAATAATTCTAACAAACCCTATCATATAGTTTCCTAACCCACAATAGCTAAGAAGCAAAATAAAAAAGAACAAGGTGCCTATAAAACTTAAGAGGGTTTAGATTGTGGGATGCAAGGGGTGGGGAATGACAGGTGATTGCTTGTCAGCAAGGAAAAATGCACAAAATGAAAACAACTTAAAAAAATCATACACAAGCTGAATAACTCAGATAAGACACCACACAGCCCTATACATCTAAAGTATTCTCCCAGAATCAAAGATGTACAGAATGATACAGCATAACAATACATTTATGAACAAAGATGATTCAAAGCAGTTACTCACTTTATTAGAAACTTTATAATCTAAAGTAGAAGACATAAAGAAACATTCTGGAACAAAAATTCACCTTTCTTTCTCTTTCCTCCCTTCCTCTTGTTAAGCACTTTATTTTTTTCCTAGCTTTCTCACTCCTAAGAGGGGCACTTTCCCCAAATCCTTCCTAACCAGGCTGAATTAATTAAAGAGAACTAAATGTGACTTGTGATTACTAGGTCTAACACTTTTGTTAATGAAAGTATTTTTATGAATGCTGTTACTAATATCAAACACAAAAAATTGTGTCTAATTTATTCTATTTTAAAAGACAGGAAAGAGTGCTAGGTATGAAAATAATTTTCCTTGAAAATTTGTATAAAAATTTTTGTATAAAAAGCATTTTTATAATTTTGTTTATATAGTTCCTATGTAGTTCCTGAGTTTGTTTTGGTAGGTGTTATATGCATTCATCTTTTTAAAAAAATTTTTATTGTTATAGAAACACATTTTATTTCATAAGTTAAAATGAAAATAAATAAAAGGAAAAAAGAAAATAGAATAGTATTTTTGAAAAAAAGTTTTGTGTTTTTCTGATTTCAAAAAAAGTTCTATTTGAACCACTGTCACTTCCAAAAGACCAAGTAAAATATCTGAAAAACATGTGGCTCCTTTTGGCTCTAAAGGGTAGAGAAAATACTGATAGTCCTATTGAGCAAAGGATGACTAGTATAAAAAATGTTACAAAATTCCTGAAGGGCATAGCATTTTGGAATGAGAACTGTTAGAGTATCTAGCTTCAAATTCTGTTCCTGCCATTCACTACCAGAGTGGTATTGAATAAATCACTTAAAATTCTCTGGGCTATACTTTCTTCAACTGTAAAATGCGGGAGATTGGCCTAAGGTCCTTTGATCCTACAACTTCTAAATACTCTTCCTTCTCTGAATCTATAATTGTATGATCTTACTTCATGTGATTTGAAATTGAGAATACTATTGTTAGAAGATAATTGAATAAATGTAAATAACAGGTCCTCTACCCCATTTATTTCTATCTATAGATAGAGCTAGAGAGAGAGAGATTATGATATACGGTAATGATCTTTGGCACAAGGCAAAAGTGACTCTACGCAATTGGCACTTTGGTCCTAGGTATTCTATTATTTTTCCTCTCCATGCTTTGGCTCTCAATGACATTATCCTTCTGGTCTAGCTCTTGGATAGTCTGTGATTCAACTTTCACCATTAAATAAATTCTATCTATCTCTATGTCTCTTTGTGTGTCTCTTTGCTATCTATCTTTGTCTCTGTCTCTCTCTGTATCTCTCTTTCTCTCTTTGTCTCTGTCTCTTTCTGTCTTTCTCTCCCCAATGTAACTCTTTTTGATTCTAGTAATACTGCTATCCTATTATCATGTTGTTGTAGATTATGAAACGGCCTGACTGAATAAAAGATTTTGCTCATATGCTGTGCCCAAAGCATACAAAACTTTCCTATATATGCTGTATCATATATGATAGACATTAATTAGAGGAGTAGAAAAGTCAAGTGAGTTTCATAAGGGACATCAAGAAAATTCAGCTCAATACAAAATAGTCAAAATTAGTCTTGAGAACTATGCTATATATTGAGGGCAAAGACATCATAAAAACCTGGTTAATTTTCTCCATTTACATAAAAATATACACACAAAAATGTACTCAAAAATCATAGAGTGTCACATAATTCAAAACACTCAACAAGAAACACAAATCATGGTTTTTACATTCCAGTGATATAAACTCAAAACAATAGCCTTTCAGGAAATGAATGGCAATACGTTTATGGAAAGGATAAGCATTTTATCATAGGGACATTTCTGCTTTCACATTTTTATTGATAAAGTAATGCTAATGGGCAAGTGCATTCTTAAAAGAAAGAAAATTAATACAAGGAATGAAAAAAACCCAATAATAAGTGCTTAGGTAAACTATGATACTGAAATAAAAAATTGAAAACACTAAGGCCAACAGAACTCAGTGGCCCCTTAAAATCATTGAACTTATTCCTTTTTGCACTTAGATACTTGAATCATATGCTTTATCAGAGAACTTTTGGAATATGTTATTAGATTATATCCCCAAAGGGGCCTTCAGAACAGCTCCCACACCATCTGCATTTTTGCAAATTATGCACATGGGTAGGCAAGCAATTACAAATTTTGCACTCAAAATGGACTGCTGAATATTATGAGGAATGGTTCAACTTTTGTAAAGTATTCTTTGGAGATAAAGCTCTATAGAAACTGAATAAGTAAATAAATAGATAATGACTAAATTAAACAGTAAGTTACCAGAAATTTGCCCCAAACTACACATTATCAAGTAAGTAGAAGTTAAAATGGTAAAATGGTCAAAGAATGTTGGCAATGTCTCAAAGTTAGTTATATTATATTGGGGTTTTGCTATGTTTTGATTTTTTAGTTTTGTTTTTGTGAGAAATAAAACTTTAGCTCTAAGCCATGTTTGCTAGGAAAGCATTGCCAGATGTTACCACAGTACAATTTTCAATTTCTAACTATTTTAACAAACACCACCAATATATTAATTCCATGCTGACTTGAAGCAAAAGTCTACAAAGGAAGACTGGCCATGGGAAGGGGTTTTTACTAGAAATCAAAAACTAAGGAGAGATTCTTTTCTGTAAACAGGGAAATGTGCCTTGATGTGCTTCAGAATATATATTCTTAAATGGGCAAAGTAATATCAAGTAAAATCATTTTCAGGTATGAAGGACTATGATTTTGTACATATAATAAGCGACTAATTATGCATACAAGTTGAAAAATAGGCTACTTTAATGAGGTCCCTTCCAGCTCTAGATCTAAGATCCTTTGATCCTATAACTTCTTAGTACTCTTCCATCTCTGAATCTATAATCCTATGATCTTACTTCATATGATTTGAAATAGAGAATAGTATTATTAGAAGATAATTGAATAAATAGAAACGGCTCCTCTGCCCTGTTTATTTCTATCTATTTACAGAGAGAACTAGAGAGATCTTTAGCAGGTAAAAGTCACTTTGTGCATCTGGCATTTTGGTCCTAAGCATTCTAGCATACACATACATGTATATGTATATGAATATGTATGTCCATTTTATAATGTGCATATACATGTATGCACATATATGACTAAACAACAATAAAAATACTGTACATGGATTATCACTTTTCAGAAAAGGAGGATTCGCTAAAATGGATTTAACACCAAAACTGTACTTAATAATAAATAAGAAAGGTAAAATAATTATAATTCACATTTGTATAGTACATTAAGGTTTACAAAATATTCTTTCTATAAAAACTTATGAGATTTATACCAAACTTCTCACATAGATCCTATGTTTAATCAATTTTATAAAATAAAGACATGAATGTTCAGTTTTAAAAAAATAAATATCTTGCCAAGGATCACAAAGATATAAAGATTTTGAACACATTTCTTTTTGATTCCAAGTTTAGCACTCAATCGACTAAAAGCTGTTTTTGGTGTCATGTCAAACAGATCATGAAGCATGACTCTGCCACTACTTTAGAAGCATGACATTAGGCAAATCATTTAGCCTGATTATCCGAATTTCATCTGAAATATGATAATCCTAGTATCACTTTAAACTTTTAATCTTATGACCATGATGAATGTGCACTTCAACATTAACAAAGTGCTGTCCTTACAATGGACTTATATTAAAAGGTTTGCACATTATTATCTCTATTTTGCAAATTACGAATCTAAGTCAAATTACAAATTCTAGACAGAATTTGTCAGAGACAAATTACAAATAAGTCTAATTATCATGTTTTAAACTTTGATATTCTAAATACAGAATTATTTTTTACCATATCAGGCTGATTTTCTTGAATATAATTTATTTTTTATTTGACAATTTAAATGGGTACTTCATGATGTGGCAATGCTCTTTAGGGTCATCATTAGAAATAAGTCATCATCTACAATATATAAATATAGTGCATGTGATTGTCTTGATTTTTAAAATTTGTAATATTGATTTGTTGACTATCATTAAACTTGTAAAAGCATTTTGCAGAATGCATATGTTTAAAATGCATAAGCTTATTTGTTTAGATATTGAATAAAAGGGTTTTCAGTATATATTCACATATATTTGAAAACTGTACATGAAATATAACACAGTCTCTGTCCATAAATATGCAACTATTTTAAATGGATCAAAATTTTTAAAGGGTTAAGTTCAGTCCAACATGAAACCCTGCCTATTCTATTTTCCTGATGGCAAATAATTGCTTTTATTGAACTTTTCATTATTCAACTAATTTTAAAAACATAAATCCATGCTAGCATAAAATTAAGGGTACAACACAATATATAACTGAATTCTTCAAATAGATATCTATCATTTATACTACTTTAATCTTTAATACATATAAAAAAGAAAAAAATATTCTTCACAGAATTTAAAAATATAGAAAATATTATTTAGTATATATTCATACCTATATCTATCTACCTACATAGATAGATAGATAGATATAAATATATATATATAAATTCACTTCATCTACTAACAAAGTATGATGTGAGACTCAGTGTGAACATTCAGGTTGAGTTTTTAGGCTTTTTCTTTTCTAATTCATTCTAAAAATAATGTCTGTTTTGGTTACCTGGCTTTTATCTTCTTAACTAGATTCCACATATAGAATTGAGTGAAACTTCTTAGACTGGATTATCTAGATTTAGCTGTTATTTAAAATAAAAAGGTGTCCCTCTAATAAAGCAGCTTTGAAAAATTCCATCCACGAGCAAGTAAATTCCATTCACTGGCAAGCAGCTTCAATTATCTTACTAACCTTTTGTTCAATTGCTTTACAAAACTAATAACATAAAACATTCATTCTTTTTTTTTCCTTCCAAGCTTTTTATTTTTGTTTCCTTATAAGTAGAATTTACTTAAATGGCATCAATTTCCTTCAGGTTCCTTTAAGACCGAATTTCCTCTAATCACCTAAAAACCTGCTGGTCCACTTGTGCAGCAGCTTTAGATGGATATCTACTTATAGAAGCTTAAATCAACAATGCTATTACTAATAGGCCTTTACATTAATTTTCATCTCTTTATCAAGCTTCTACATTATAGATAAATTATTATTATTAACTAGATAAAGATATGTGGAAATGATCGTGAAAGATTAGAAAAGAGTGGTGGTGATTTTAAATTTTTGAAAGAGTTCTACAGAAAGAGTTGTTAATAAAATCAAATGTATAATTTATCAAGTCAAAATAAACTTCTATTGAAAAATTTAATAAAATGCAGTTTACACTCACGTTTTTCATCATGCCCCCCCATTTTTGTCTGAGTTTGGAAAAATTGGAATCCAGTATTAAACATGTATTCCTCTTTTGCGATTGTAAAAATGTCAGTCTGCTATAATAGAATCTGCAACTATCAAGGACAGTAAAGTTGGATGTCAAGTGTCTGTGGTTATAGCTTCCCAGGATGAAGGTGTGTAATTGTTTGCATTGGCAGGTGACTGAATTAAAACTGTCAGAAAGGAGTCCATCATCTGAAAGTTGATAACAGCTGGTGACAGGTAGAGTTCTGGCTTTCAGCTCAGCTAGAAAGTAAGAACAAGAGCAAAAAGCAAAAACTGAGAAATTCACACATCCTACCAATAGAGAGAATGTAGAAAATGTATAACATTGGTAAAACTTGAAGGGGAAGTAAGAAGCTTGAGAAGCTAAGCCAACCAGGCTACAGTAGTGACACACCCCTCCCTGTAATTGGGAAGCTATTTAGAAAGAGCATGTATATTCTCTGTAGTAATAACTAAGTGGGGACTCAACTTAAGTTTCAGTTTTACCTTATCTGATACAAGCTGCTATGTTTAATTCATAAGCAGGCTTTGTTCCGTTTTTTTTTTTTTTAAATCCCTTTCAGTTGTTTGTATATTTTTACCTTTCACTCTGCTTGAACTCTTTTAGAACTTTGACTATATGGTAACAAAGGTATAAATTAACTAAAAAGACAGGGCATTCCTATACTATACTCTAATGAAACATTTATTAAGAACCTATTATTTTTAAAAAGAGACTGTTATGGACAAGACACTGTACTTGGTTCTGGAGGTGCAAAGGCAAAAATGAAATCAATTCTAATCTCAAGGAATTTGCTTTCTGTTGGGTATGGAAGGGGGAATTCAGCCAGTACACAGAAAAGTAAATTAAAAAATGAATATGCAACATAATTTCAAAAGGGAAAATGTTCGAAATACTTGGAGGATCAGAAAATGTCTACAATAATATCCAGCTATGAGCTTTGCTTTGAAAGAAGCTAAGGATCCTATAAGGTTAAAATCGATAGATAGGATGCATTAAGATATGGGAGCCCACCTGTACAAAGATAGGAAAAAATATGGGGCTACTTTTTAAAAGTATAAGCAAATTGGCTAAGTTAAGGGTCTGCTTTTTTTAAAAATGTATATTTTTTTTCTGAGTGACATCCACCTGAGTAAACATGACCATAATAATGAAATTCTAGGATAAATATACTAATAAGAAATGATATTCTGTACTTAATGGAAAAAATATATACACAAAGCCAATGATTTTCTTTTCAGGAAGTATAAAACCTTCTCAATAAATTATTATGGCCCTAAAATAGGGGATGTAATATATATATACATATATATGTTACATATATATATATTTCATATTAAAAGAGAGGCAATATAATGTTTAGGTCCTAATTCAGTGTGTTAAGAGAATTTAATCAAATATGATAAAGTTATAATGCAAAAGATGATAAACTAACTGAAAATTTTGACCATATATAACCATTCCTTTATGAATAGTTAATTATTCTTTCTGATGGAATTAAAAAGGACAATTTCATTGGATAAGTAAGAGTTAGGCATATTTTTGCAGGGCTTTACATAGCTACTTCTTGGAGAATGCTTATTTCAAGATAGTTATGGAAGAAATTCTTGCCACTACACAATTACTCAAGAGAGAAAATACCACCAATAATCATAACTCATTGGAAGACAGGATCCCAAAGAAAGAACAGCTGGGAACTTGAGAGAACTACCTTGGGCAATCAAGAAACAAGCTAAGGAAAGCTGATGAGACATTGAGAATCCTACTGAGCAAATCACTGAAGAAAGACACTACATCCAACATTAGTTGCATGAGACATTTATAATGAGAGAAAAGACTTCTACAAGCAGCAAACAGTACTGGAATTTGTGTGTTGCTTTTAACCTCACTATCACCACATTCTAAGTTTTTACTATGCTGTCTCTTTATGCCTTTGCTGACATCTAAATGTGTCTACTGACTATTAATGGGAAGCAAAGCAGTGAGAGGTTATGAGCTATGAATTTAAAAGTATTTCATCCTACATAACACACCTTCTGGACCTTGTAGTAGCAATTGACCTCTGAGGATTCAATCTGTCAGTATGAGTAACAAGTTGGGAGTGAATACAACAAAGAGTATGCTAAACAAATATTCTTTCAGCAGATAAGTGTTTTTCAGCAGCAGTTCAACTGAAAAAAGAATCAGAAAACATATTACAGTTGATTTTCTGTATTTTTTCATAAATGTTATTCATAATCATATTTTTAAAATATTTCTTTAGGGGCAGTGAATAGAACACGGCCCTTGGAGCCAGGAGGATCTGAATTCACATCTGATCTCAGATACTTAACACTTAATAGCTATGTGGGGGTTAATTCACTTAACACCAATTGCCTCACAAAATAATATAAAATATTCCTGGAGAGGTAAAACTAAAAGGGCAGAGAAGAGGCAGCAACCTAGATGAACTCTCCCAACAGCCCCCCCTCAAAATAATTCCTTAAAAATTAGAATTGGGCAAGTGGAAGCTAACAACTCTTTAAGACATCAAGAAACAATTTTTAAAAGTCAAAAGAATGAAAAATAGAAGAAAATGTGAAATTTCTCATGAGAAAAAAATTGACCTGGAAAATAGATCCTGAAAAGATCAGTTAGGAATTATTGGACTACGTGAAAATCATAATTTTAAAAAGAGCCTAGATGTCATTTTCAAAAAATTGTTAAAGCAAACTACTTTGATATTCTAGAACAAGAAAGTAAAACAGTACTCCAATACAATCCTATACCACATCTTGTTCAGCCATTCCCCAGCTGATGAACATCTCCTCCATATGAACTGATGCAAAATTATAAGAGCCTCAAGAATCAGAGATAACAAAAATCAATATACAATAATCCCATAATATTATATTTAATCAAGATTTCTCTAAATCTGAAAAGATTAACTACTTTTATAAGAAACATAATATAAGGTTTTTATTATATTTATTAAAAATCAAACAGAAGAAAAGCCTTTCAATTTAAATTTGCCTTATCTTTTAGAATATAGAGTTAGTTTTATTAATATTTAAAGAGACCTTGTATTATATGAAAGAATAGCTAGACTAGAAAATATGATATCTGGTTTCTAATCCAGATTTTGACATTGTGTTATGTGGAGCAAGTCAGAACCTCTCATCCTCAGTTTCTCATTTATTAAATGAGGGAACAAGACGGTTCTCTAAGGACCCTTATAGCTCTGATTTAAAATGATCATTTTACCTTACAAAATCATTCAGATCTCTAAAATTTAAAAACAACTTAAAACCTTTCTACACTCTCAAAGACAGGGAAATACATAATTATCATCTATTTCTCCCCTCCCCTTTACTGGCAAGTGTCAAAATAGGGCAGCCTGCATTTGTTTCCTTCACTTAGATCCCAACTTACCAAGATTTCAACACATACTATTCCCCTGAACAGTTCTCTCCAATGTCAATAATTGCTTTCTTGTTGAATTGTCATTTTTTTCTTTCATCTACCTTTATCTCTCTATAGCATTTTATATTATTCATAATTCCCAATGAAGCAAATCATTAATGTGAGGCCCCTTTGCTAATTAAATCTGCTTATTCAGAATGGACCCCAATCTCCAAATGTCAAAGCTAGGAAAGGCCTAACTCAGGTGCTACTTTCTCCCTGAAGCCTTCATTGACTAATCAGCACTGGCTGAAAATAGTATCTTCTTTCTCAAACTTCCTTTATCTTTTAGCCTGAAACTCTCCTTTGCAACTTATCATAGCTTTCATTAATTCATACTTAATGATTTAATTTAAGATCATAAACTAATTCAAGAATATATTTCATATTTATTCTTATATCCATATGGCCTTATAAATTAATTGATGGGAGTGAATATTTAACAAATAGGTTTGAAGGAATTGAGAAAGTTAACACTAGTGAGAAAAAATTCAGAAAGGTTTTCTTTGTCTTTAAAAGTCAATGGATGGTGACAGTATCTAATTAAAGTAGATTTATGTGAAATATTAGTGAATATCTAAACTTGGACTACTGACTCTAAAGTATAATTTAGCTGTTAAGATACTTGAGGTTTGGAGGTATGTTAGAGAAAGCTTTAATCCACCAACAGGAATTAAAAATCTTGAAACTGATTTTGGCAAGAGTACTTATACAAGTATAAAGAGACACATTTGAGTACTGTCTTGACTGGGAAAAGAAATCTGTCAGGCAGAAAAGTAAAAACTGATTCTTGGTAGTGTAAAGATATGAATTTTATGGTGTCTTTGCTTTTTACTAATATGTTTTAATATTGTGATTTGTTTTTACATAGGCTACATTTTCCGCATATTACTCCCTTTACCTCCCTGAGAGAGCCATCTCTGACAAATTAGAATTTTTTATTATGACAAGAAAAAAATCAGCTAAACCAATCAATACAGAAAAAAATTCAAATTTTCTGGACTGTTTCACACTCCTATATTCTGACCCTTGCAAAGAAGCAAGGGGTGATATCTCCTTATATTTCTTCTTTGGGGCCAATCATTATAGATTTATAACATAGTTTTGTTTATTTTATGATTGTTCTTTTCCATTTACACTGTTGTAGCTATTGTATATATTCCCTAACTCTGATTACTTCACTTTGTATCAGTTCCTATGTATCTCCATCCTTTTTGGTAATCATCATGTTTGTAATTTCTTATAGAACAGTAATATTCCATTACATTGAAATGCCACAATTTCTTGAGCCATTTCTCAGTTATAATGTTCCTACTTTATATTCAACTTTTTTGCTACCACAAAAAAGTACTGTGATAAATACTTTAGTGTATATGGAGACTTTCTTTTTGTTAGCAGTTTCTTTATAGGATATACCAAACAGTGAAATCTCTGGGTCAAATGTTACCGACACTTTAATCACTTTATATCTTCAATTCCAATTACTTCTCAGAATGATTGTCCCAATTTACCCCTCCAGCAACAATTTATTAGTGTTCTTATCTTTATTCAATCCCACCAATATTTTTTATTCCCAATTTATGTGATTTTTGTTACTTTGTAAATATGAGGTGAAACAAGGATGCTATTTTGATTTGTATTTTCCATTATTAGCCGCAATATGAGGTTCTAAATATGTTCCAGCTCTTTCCAGAATCATTTGTCCATATCATAACAACTTTTCTATTAGTCAATGGCTTTTGATCTTTATATGTTTATCATTTATTTTTATAGCTTGAATAACAAACTTTAATCAATGATTTGATTTTTAAAGACCCCCACCCTCAGACAACTATGACCCTTCTTATCCTAAATTACTAATTTTTGTTTGTATAATAGCTTTTCTTGTAATAAAATTACCTGTTTTATCTTTTGAAATTGCATCTACCCTTTGTTTAAGAATTCTCTTTCTAGCTACAACTATAAAAAGCACAAGATCTGCTTTCTCTTCTAATTTTAGAGTATACTTAATTTTTACTTTAATTTAATACTTAATTCACATAGGGATATGATGTAAGATGAGCCCAATTTCTACTAGGCTCTCTTTTAATTTTCCCAGAAATTCCTAACTTTGTTTTGTTTTAAATAAATAAATAAAATGTTCTAATGAATACTAGTTCATATTAAATTATAAAATATAAATTGTCATATTTTGAATTCTCCCTGCAAGAACATCAGTACCATCTTCAAGAACCACTAACAATATTTCACTTTTCTTTTCCTAAATGCTGAAGGGGGAAAAAAAACACCAATTAGGAAATCACTAGTAACAAGGACATTTTCTTTACAAATGTTGTCTTTTCCTGAGATAACTTAGTAGTCAAAAATCCACTTTCTCAAATGGTTTTGCATGGCAAAAATAAAGATACTGCCTGTCTTATGTGTTAATAATATGTGCTATCACTTTAATGCAAATAAAACTTCAATATGGAATTTTTATAAATTAGAATAATGACGAGCTTTAAATACATCATTCAGAAAATGGATTTTATTAAACTGAATTTAGGCAGTATAATTTTATATGCAGAAGTTCACAACAACATATACATTTCATTTTTATAATATCTAACATGTTATTTAAAACTAAATCTTTAAATACCAGAAATATTATTTTATGCATTTTATTTATCTATTTATTTAAATTTTTCTTTTCTTTTTATTATTAAAGATTTTTATTTGCAAAACATATGTATGGGTAATTTTTCAACATTGACCTTTACAAAGCTTCCGTTACAAATTTTTCTCCCCTAGTCCCCACTCCTCCCCTAGATGGCAGGAAGTCCACTACATGTTAACTATGTTAAAATACTTGACAAATCAAATGTGTGTATACATATTTTTACAGTTATCTTGCTGTGCAAGAAAAGTCAGATCTACAAGAAAAAAAATCTGAGAAGAGAAACATAATGTAAGCAAACACCAATAGAGAGCATGAAAATGCTATGTTGTAGTCCACATTCATATCCCTCTCTCTGGGTGTATATGGTTTTCTTCACTGAACAATTGGAAGTTTGAAACATTTCATTGTTGAAGACAGCCATGTCCATCAGAATTGATCATCATATAGAATTGTTGTTGCCGTGTATAATGATCTCCTGGTTCTGCTCATTTTGCTCAGCATCAGTTCATGCAAGTCCCTCCAGGCCTCTCTGAAATCGTCCTGCTGGTCGTTTCTTACAGAACAATAATATTCCATAACATTCATATACCATAATTTATTCAGCCATTCTCCAATTGATGGGAATCCATTCAGTTTCCAGTTTCTAGCCACTACAAAAAGGGCTGCCACAAACATTCTTGCACATGTGGATCCCTTTCCTTCCTTTAAGATCTCTTTGGGATATAAGCCCAATAGAAACACTGCTGGGTCAAAGGGTATGCACAGTTTGATAACTTTTTGAGCATAATTCCAAATTACTTTCCAGAATGGTTGGATCTGTTCACAGTTCCACTAACAATGTATCAGTGCCCCAGTTTTCCCACATTCTCTTCAACATTCGTCATTATCTTTTACTGTCATCTTAGCCAATCTGACAGGTGTGTAGTGGTACCTCAGAGTTGCCTTAATTTGCATTTCTCTGATCAATAGTGATTTGGAGCACCTTTTCATATAACTAGAAATAGTTTTAATTTCATTATCTGAGAATTGCCTGTTCATATCCTTTGACTATCAATCGGAGAGTGGCTTGAATTCTTATAAATATGAGACAATTCTCTATATATTTTAGAAATGAGGCCTTTATCATTTTATGAATTTTTTGAAAAGCTAAATTTTTTCTTGGAAATGTATGACTAATTATTAAAAAGTTTTGAAAGTCTTTTGATGAAGTGAAATGACAATGGAGAGGAAATCTGTTTCACAGGGGAAATAGTTATACTTTCAAGAAGGCATCCCATAAATTGTATTGTGACACTTTCCTGAACATCTTTGAGGAGCAAAGGTAGGACTGGGTTATGGGTAGAAAAGGACATATCTAGGATGGTCACTGGCTCAAATGACATATTGGGGTAAAAGAAACAAGCTGGAGAGAATGTGAAGAAAATAGTGGCTCTTTATTCAATTTTTCCTCCTAGGGCTTGTTAATCCAGAGGTACTATATAGTATTCATAGATACTTTATTATATTGTATCTTATATATAGTACAGCATAATATTTAGAGGTACTATAATATAAATAACTGATAAATATTTACATTAAAATGAATTCTAAAACCAAAAAGGAGCTAGGGGTTTACTAGAGACTGATAAAAATGTAAAGTCAGAGTGGTAAACTCAGCATCTGCCTCTAGATTAGAAATGCTTCTAACAGGGGTCTTGTGTCAATGGTGGGAGAATCACATGGATCTCAGGGGCTGTCATACTATCCCATAGGCTTAAATGGGCCACCTGTTGTAAAAGAATGTTACACAATGTTCATTCCTTAAAAAAAAGAAAATCTTGCTTTATCCTCACTGCTTTCTCAAACTTTCACTGCATCACACTTCTTCCCCACGCTGCCAAATCTTTACTTATTTTCATTGTTGCACCCACTTACCTTCAAGCCTTTGAAATACAGCTTCTTTTCCTTGTCATTTTGACAAAAAATATTCTCTCAAAGATCACCAGCATTCTATTCATCCAAACAATTGGACTTTCTCACTCCTCATCTTCCCTGACATCTCTCTAGCATTGGAAACTTGAAACTATTTCTGCTTTCTTGCTATTTCCCCTCTTCTTGGCATATATGACACTTTAATTTCCTAATCTCTTCCTATAAAATTGACTTCTCTAACTCCTTCCTTCATTATATCCTCTTCCTTCTGTCTACTAAATTTAGGCTCTATTCTAAACTATTGATTCTTCCCCTACTTTTCCTTTCTATGTCTCTCTGCCCTCCTCAATGCCTACTACTCCAACTATCAACTCAGTGGTAATGATTTTTCACTTCTATATCTCCAAACTCTTCCCTGAGCTTCAGTACTGCGTCTTCAGATACCCAATACATCTCTACCTGGATATCTTGGCAACATTAGCTGTACTTATCACAATTTAAATTTATCAATTTTCCCATTGGAATCTATATTTCTTTGTTTCTTTTCTCATATTCCTAGAAAATTATTCTCACAATCATAATGGTTCCAATTCACCTCTGACTAATAAAAATAATAGCTCACATTTATACAAAGCCTTGAGGTTTAAATAAGAGAGGTCCCTCCCCCCCTTCCTCTCAAGTTCTCAGATCCAATTAGAAGCCACATGCTATTAATTCACCTTTCACCATTTTTCTCCCGTACACTTCCTGTTGTCCATCCTGACTGCTACTACCCTAATTCAGGCTTTCATTTTATCTTTCTTGTTTAACTGCAAAAGCATCTTGGTTGATTTACCTGTGCCCAGTCCCAGCTCCAATCTACTGTACACTCTACTTTTCAGGCGCAATCACCGTATTACAAAGTAAGAAAGGACCTCAGAGTTTCTCTAGTCCAACCAATTCCTGAAAATCTGAGAAGTGGTCATCCAGACTCTGCTAGAAGACTAACAACAAAGAAACAGACTATCACCTCCCGGGGTAAACTATCTGGTCCTAAAACTCTCATAAAATAAAACCTTCCCCATTTCTTCCTGAATAATGCACAAAATTCTTAGTATGATATTTGAATTCTTCAATAATATGGCTTCAAGTTTAAACTTTCCAACTTTATTTCATAACATTGCACTTCTCCTTGCTATTCTTCTCAAGCATAATTTTTCAGAATGTGTCCCAACCCTCATTCAATTTAATTAAATAAGAATTTATTGAATAATTATCTAGAACATAGTACTAGGTGTTGAGTCTAAAAGGATAAAGATGAAGCAGTCTCTACCAGAAATAAGATATATTTTATTAAAGAAAAAACATTTACACAGATGAGTAAATTAAAAATCTATGTAAGTAAAATACAAGGTAATTTTTGAGGTGATAGAGAGAAGTAACAAATGTAGGAATAAAAATAATGCCTCATTAAAAGGCAGTGCTTCTTGTTGATTCTTAAAGGAAACTGGTGGATAGATCTTTAGACAGAAAGGTTTCATTTCAAATCCATCCTCACTTACTAGCTATGTGACCCTGGGCAGTTACCCTGTTTCCTTCAGTTTCCTCATCTGTAAAATGAACTAGAGAAGGAAATGATAAATCACTTCAGTATCTTTGTCAAGAAAACTCAAATGGGTCACAAAGAATTGGATATGACTGAAATAACTAAACAATAACAACAAAAGAAAGCTCACAGTTCTAAGAGCTAAGGAAGCATAGAAAATATATCCCAGATATAAAGGGACAAACTTTTCAAAGACACAGAGGTAAGAGATGGAATGTATTCTAGAGGTAACAGTAAATATATCAGTTTGGTTAGAAATTATAACAGAATAATTCCTACAATCTGTTTTTATTGTTGTTGTGATGGTGGGATTTTGGGGTTTTTTGTGTTTTTGTGTTTTTTCTGTTTTCTGTCCTTCCAGATCTACCTTGAGATACAAATTCCTTGATAACACTTTCCCTGATTTCTCCAGTCAGAAGTAGTCTCCTTGTCCAGTTTCTCATTCATTCCCAAGAATCTAATATGTTCTTATTTATGTTAAAAATCCCATAACCAGTTTTGTCTCCACAGGTAGACTTTAGCTTCTTGAGATCAAGGATTATTTCTTATGTATTTTTGTGTCCAAAGGTGGTATAGCACTGATGTCTTGCACCTGGCAGACACTTCATAATTGTGTATTGAAATGAATTAGAGAAAGTACTCACTGCTATAATTTACATAGAGTAGTAAAAAGCACATTTTATGTTGTCCTTTGCTGTCATTTCTTTTAAATTTTTTAATATAGAACTCTATGGAGATTAGCAGTTAATAATAGTTTAATTCTGATTTATTGAACATCAAAAATGCATGAGATACTACACCTTTCAGAGATTATGCAAATCCATTATAGTACTCGACTTCCATTTATAGTAAGAACAAAGGAGAATACTCAAATTTAGCAAAATACTATGAGCACAAAAGGCAATTAACAAATGTTTGCTAATTACAAATACCAGAAGATAGCATCCATCCCATAACAAGACAATTCAAAGTAACAAATAAAAGCTTAGGCATCCATTGGAATGCAGTGGGATTAAAAGGAATTTCACATCATCCAGACCCTGAAATTCTGGACAGGCAGGAATACAGTTCCTGTCCTGACAGTTACTGAGTGCCCATTACTTACAGATCACTTTACTAGACACTGTGGAAAGATACTTAAAAGAGAAATGACACAATCCCTGTCTTGGAAGAGTTTACAATAATAGAGTAAGTTGAGAGTGATCTGGTCTATCTTACTAAGACACAAAATGGGGGAGAGGAAGACTTACCAGTCTATTACTCTTCTATTTGATAATGTTGATAAATATCCAAAAAGGAAAAAAAAATATACAGAGAAGGCAGAGAGCCAAACTATAATCATTCTGTCTTCTGCCAAAGTAGCTGTTGTTTAAAGTATGAACTTCATAGATACCAATTGCCTTTCCTAAAGATTTGGGTCCCTTGGGTCTCTAAGAAGATTCACATCATTCATCTACTTAGAAGAAAAACATCTAACATTTTAATTGACATAATTCTCAAAAAATAGTGAAATTCTTTCTTACTCTTTACTTTTTTTTTAAAGGAGACCAATGACAATACAAGGGTATAAGCTATCCTTAATCTTTAAACTGTCTGCTGAGATGATTATACTGTGATATGGGTTCTACACATGCTTCTTAGAGACTCAAGTGAGAGTTGGATGCCAAGTGGACAGTGGATGAGCAGCCCTGATTGAGTTACTGTATGCTGATGTGTATCTCTGACAGCCCAGCAAATGAATGATGAACTAGGCCCCCCAAAAATCCATATCACTGTCATCTTATCTGATGCTGCTTGTATCTACAGCAACCTATCTTTAGATCATAAGATCTTAAATGCAGAGTGGTAAGTAAACTTAGAGATCATCTCATTTTACAAATGAAAGAACTAAGGCCCAGAGAAAGAGTTAATAAATGAAAGAGCCAAAGTACAGACCTAACTCTTCTGAGTCCAACTCCAGTTCTCTTTGCATTATATCAAACCACTTCTTACATGCTGTATTTTTATTTCTCCAACAACTTTCAGAGAAGAAAGTGGGATGGCCACATAGAGAGAATAAAAGCCATTAGATTGAGCTATCCAGTGGCCAGAAAAGTACTATGTGAGAGGAGAACCAAAGAGGGGACAAAAAGCATTAAGTAGATAAGAGTTTATGTGAAAATATGGATAAAAAGTTCACCAAATAATAAAGCATGGAAAGACTAAGATCTGTCTGATGAAACCATGTGGCCAAACTACCTTTCTCCTTGTGTAAGTATTCACACTATAACCTTAATCCTTATTTCTATGACAACTTTCCAAATAGGATCCTTGTGGTAACAATGGTCAGAATTGGGTATCCCATATTCTGTCTTTCTATCCCTTCTTATTTTAGTAACCATCTCTGTATCTTTGCATTTCATTCTCCAAGAGGCACTGTATTTGATTTCTATATTTATCTAGCAAGTATTTCTTAATGCATTAGCCTAAATTCTTCCTACCTTCACAGTTTAAGGATAGGACAAAGATAATCACTTTTCATCACTAAAGTCTAGTTTCAATTTTCGTGAAAAAGCATCGAAAAGTGATTAAATCTGTGCATAGAATGAAGTCAATTTTACCAGACAGCCTTATTGAGTCACAGTAAAAGTCCATTTAAAAGTGATGGAGTGAAATCTTCATTTTCTGTTTCCTTTACTGCCAGAAGCTTTTCCCTAATAAAAATCAGTTTTACTAATGACATGAAAAATTTCACTATTAGCAAGAGGATTTGTGAAAGCTCTTCTTTCTGGAAATAGTTGTTATGGATAAAAGATAATTAACTTGCTGAAGATGAGCAAACAGCGCTAATAAGATTCTACTGCTTTTTTAAAATTGTAGCTAAAGCTGCTTCAACTGTAAAAATGTTGACCAGTTTCTCAGAAATATAAAACTTTTCAAAAAATCTCAATCTCATGTCAAGTGTTATATCATTAGTGAGATACCTCAAAGTAAAGAAAATGGCTGGAAATTATTTCATGTTTCAGAGGAGCCATGCCTAAATGAGAATTTTTTTTTTTTAAGCAAAACACAATTTCAGATTTCCATGCTGCCAGAATTTCCTCTTCCTGGCACGTCAAGGATAGATTGGCTTGAAAAGAGAATGAACATTTTGTGTACTCCCCCATGGTTTGGTAACTTCAAAACAGACTGGCATCTAGAGCAGTTTGCAGGAAGGGGGTTAATTTAAGAGTGAGGAGAGATGTAGCTAATCCACTACCTCAGGCAAAAATGGAAGCCACTGTGCAGCAAGAGATTTTTGGGGAAAATACATTCTTTCTCACTTAGGAAAATGCTTGTTTTTTTTGTTTTTTTTTGTTTTTTTTTTTTTTTTGGTGTGTGTGTTTTTTTTTTCCTTATCAGAGATATAAAATTTAGGTGCATCTTTTGTTAAAATAATGTGTAAATCTGGTTAAATCAAACAACTTTATATAATGAATAATTAAATTAGAGAAAGAAAGTTCACTAAGGTTTACATAACATACATTCATATAATTATTTTTTTCTAATTATAAAGATTTCATGTTTGAACAAACACTATTTTTCTAAGCGGCTGAACATATTCAAAAGGTGAATTAAACTATTTGAGTAAGTTAAGCAATTAAGATGAATGAGAAAGTTTCATTTGCTTTCTCAACCACACATTCCTGATGAATGCCTTGCACTGACCCACAAACTGAACAATAAGAATTATGTTAAAAGGTACTGTCAGAAGGCTGAAAGCTGAAAGATACAAGCTTTGTCTAAATGCATCCAGAGAGCTGCAGCAAATTGTCATGTCATGCATTTTGTCACCTTGCTAATAAAAACCTAGATAATCATAAAACCCTTTGGCCTTCCTGCACTGTCAGATTAAGTCAAACCATAAATGCAGATGCTTATACCTGAATGCCTATACTTTTAAAATGCTTACCTATTTAATTTATATTTCATTAGAAAAACATGTATGTCTACTAATGCTTTGAGCTTTCTGAGAGAAAAAGCACCAAGTAAATCCAATCTGTTATGATGATTATTGTCCTGATTATTATTAGGCCCATCTGTCTCATAACAGAAGTCATCCTTATTTCTCACTAATATATTACCTTTCTCTCATATTGCTCAAAGCAGTTAATATTAAAAAACCTTTTTTTTCTCATAAGAAGTATGGCTAATACTTTTAGCTCATAAAAGTCAATAATTTGACTATATTAAATAAAGGAGTTTATTTTGTTTCCCATCCATGATAGTTATATTTAAGATTTTGGAATTCTTGAATCTTTCATTACTGGGAAATATCTTTATCCTGCAAGACTGAGGTTGCCTGGCATTAAGATTTCATCTGCTCCCCAAATTGACCCTTGGCTAGAGAGGCAGGGTCCTGAGTGCCAGCGCTATTTAAAAATGGGGCTCAAAACTATTCTTCCCATTTCCCACAAATTACACTGTTTTTGGATGTCTTTGGACTTCTCTATCATGTTTCCCTCCCTCAGGTTGGAAAGAATGAGGGGTGGATATCTGGGAGAGCCTCCCAGACTCTTTATTTGAGAAGGGCACCCAGAGAATTTATCTCATCCTTTTCCTATTGGCTAAACTGCTGAATTTCCTGAACTCCTGAAACTCATCATTCAGCAAGTTATAACTTATGTGTAAATTATATCTCTCAAATCTTTTCCCAAATCTACCACAGTACTTCATCATGTACTGTGCTAGAATAGCCCTCTGCTCAAACAGAATAAAGCCTAAGCTCTATCACTTAATATTGCCATTCAGAATCTAGTTATAGATTCACACTTCTAGCCAAATCTCATACTTTTCACTTCACCTGGCCTAAATACCAGCTAAACCATTTCATTCACCTATTCCATATATTTGGAATGTCAACCCCAGTCTCTGACAATTGAATTTCTATCCATTCTGCAAAAAACTAATGTAAATATCACCTCATTAGGAAGTCGTCCTTGTTTTCTAACACCTAAACAAAAAGTGATGTGATACCAATCTGTTAACCTCTCACACACTTTCACGTTCTACTGCAGCATGCCATAGCATAATCTTTTTACCTCTTTCTCTTTCATCTCTCTCTCTACTTTTGTTCCTTTCTTTTTCTCTCTTTCTTCCTCCCTCCCTCTCTCTCTCTCTCTGTCTCTCTCTCTCTGTCTCTCTCTCTCTGTCTCTCTCTCTCTCTCTCTCTCTCTCTCTCTCTCTCTCTCCCTCCCCCCTTATTGTGATTGTTCCCAATATTTCATTGGAAAAACAGCCAACTTACAAAATATATCTAGGAAAGACAATTTAAAAATTACTGGTCTACCTGAAGGCCATGATCAAAAAAAGAGCCTGGGCATTCTTCAAAAAATCATAAAGGAAAACTGCCCTGATATACTAGAGCCAGAAGGCAAAATAGTCATTGAAAGAATCCATCTAACACCACTAGAAAGAGATCCCATAGGGAAAATCCCAAGAATCATTTTTGCAAAACTCTAGAATTATAATCTCAAGGAAAAAAATACTGCAAGCTGCCAGAAAAAAATAATTCAATTATCAAGGAGCAACAGTCAGGATTACTTAAAATCTAGTGGCTTCTACAGTAAAGTATGTGAGGACCTGGAATACCATATTGAAGAAGGCAAAGGACCTAGGGTTACAACCAAGAATTAACTATCCAAGAAGACTGAACATCATCTTTCACGGGGAGGAGATGGATCTTCCATGAAATAAGAGACTTAGAATCATTTCTATTGAAAAAAACAGAACTAGCCAGAAAATTTGTTCTTCCAATCCAGGACTCAAGAGAAGCATAAAAAAGTAAACCGGGGAGGGGGAAATAAATAGATACTTAGATATACACACATACATATATTATTTTAAAGTTTAAATTATTTATATCCCTAGATGGGAAAATGATAACTATAATTCTTTTTTTCCCCTGAGGCAACTGGGGTTAAGTGACTTGCCCAGGGTCATATAGCTAGGACATGTTAAGTGTCTGAGATCAGATTTGGACTCAGGACTGACTGACTTAAGGGCTGGTGCTCTATCCACTGTGCCACCTAGCTGCCCTGATAACTATAATTCTTAAGAACGGTATCTTTTATTAGTGTAGTTAGAGGGGCCATACACAAATTGCAGGTGTGGATATGAATTGATTCTGATGTGATGGTATTAAAGAAAAAGACATTAAGGGGTGGAAAGAGGAATGTTACTGCGAGAAGAGGAAATATGAGTTAAAATGTGGCAAATCACGTGAAGAGTCACAAAAAATCTATTATAATAGAGAAAAAAAAAGAGAGGAGGATGAGCATTGTCTGAAACTTAGACTTACAGTTTTTGACTCAAAGAGGGAATAAGATACTTACTCAGTTGGGCATAGAAATATACCTTACCCAGTAAGGAAGTAAGAGAAGAAAGGAGAAAGGAAAGGGAGGAGCTGGATAGAAGGGAGAGCAGAAACACTAGGAAAAAAGGGCAAGGGGCAGGGGAAGGGTGATAGAAGGGAGGGCAGGTTGAGGATGGCCTGGGTCAGAAACAAAACACTAGGAAGGAGGGTGGAAAGAGAAAACAAAATACATATAGGGGAGGAAATAGGATAAAGGGAAATTCATAATTGGTAATGATAACTGTGAATGTGGATGGAATGAACGCTCCAATAAGACAGAAACAGATAGCTG
This sequence comes from Myrmecobius fasciatus, assembly GCA_023553655.1. Classification (NCBI taxonomy): domain Eukaryota; kingdom Metazoa; phylum Chordata; class Mammalia; order Dasyuromorphia; family Myrmecobiidae; genus Myrmecobius; species Myrmecobius fasciatus. The sequence continues at coordinate 159,967 of JAJPUD010000021.1, read as the reverse complement.
AATGGATTAAAAACCAGAATTCTACAATATGTTGTTTGTAAGAAACACATTTGAAACAAAGAAATGTAGAGTAAGGGTAAAAGGCTGGAGTAGAATTTATCATGCTTTAGCCAAAGCAAAAACAGCAGGGGTAACAATTGTTTTTTTAGTTACATGGCCAATTCATTGATCTCCCCTTTCTCTATTTTATTCATGTAGCTATTTAGATATATAAAATTTCCTCTAAGAACTGTTTTGGCTGTATCCCAATGTTGTCTCGTTATTGCCATTCTTTTGGATGAAATTATTGTTTCGATAATGTGTTGTTTGACCCATTCATTCTTTAGAATTAGATTATGTATTTTGCTATTGGTTTTTAGTCTATCTTTTCTTAGCCTTTATTGAATGTAATTTTTTTTATTACATCATGATCTGAAAAGGAAGCATTTACTATTTCTGCTTTTCTTCATTTTATTGTGAGATATTTTAATATTAATATGAGGGGTTTTTATCAGGATACATGGTCAATTTTTGTGCAAGTGCAAGATAACTTCTGAGAAAACGGTGTATTCCTTTCTAAACCTATTCAATTTTTTCAAGAGGTCTAGCATATCTAAGTTTTCTAAGATTCTATTAACTTTCCTAGTCTCTTTCTATTTTATTTTGTGGTTGTCTGATTCTGAGAGGGGAAGGTTGAGGGAACTAAATAGTTTTGCTGTCTTTTTCTGACAATTTCTTCTCTAAGAATATACATGCACCACTTGGTGCATAAACATTTAAGTATCATTACTACTGTAGTTTCCTTCCTTGTCTCTTTTAATTAGATATATTTTTAGTTTTGCTTTATCTGAGATCAGAATTAGTTTCTTACTGATACCAAGTCTCCCCTCTGAACCTGAGTTCTATAGTAGGTTAATTTAGTCTACAGAAGAGATAGTCTTCTTCCTGTTGCTTCTTACCAGTCAATTTTCTCAAGGAATATTTTATTTTTATTTGTAAGATTTTGCTATTTAGTGACATATAAAAATATTCTAAAGGTTAATAAACACATTTACTGAGGGCACAGTCATTCTTACCAATAAATATTATAGAAAATGGAGGTCTTTGGAATCTTCTTGCCTTTCTTCTTAACCAACCTTTTCTTTCTTTTCTTTTTTTTTCCCTGAGGCAATTGGGGTTAAGTGACTTGCCCAGAGTGACACAACTAGGACATGTTAAGTGTCTGAGGTCAAATCTGAACTCAGGACTTCCTGACTTCAGGGCTGGTACTCTATCCACTGTGCCACCTAGCTGCCCATTAACCAAGTTTTTCTAATTAACCTAATTCTATCTGAAACTGAGGCTAGATAAAATCAGTTTCTAGCAGATATATTTGGATGAGCAAAAAAAAAAATTAAATCTTCTCACCTCATTTCAAAAAGTATCTAGAAATGGAAGAGAAGAGATGGTAGTGGAAGAAAGTGACATGTTTTGACAAGGCAATGACATGGAAGGATATGTTGCTTTCTCAGAAGGTCCTCATTTCTTTAGCAGGGGTCCTACAATTCACAAAACTTCATCCCAAGGTTACATTTTGAGACTAACCCAATTCTGTTACCTTATTTGGGGCCTTGTGCATGTAGGACATCCTGGATAAGTGAGAGGGAGAATGGGCAGTCGTAAATTCAGCCCCATCTCCTCCCTATCTATATGCTCTCTGCCTTCTCCTTAATTCTATAGATCTCTTGAGATCCATCACATTGTTTGCATTCATTGATAGTCAGATTCGTCCTGAATATTAAACATCTCTTGACAATTTCTCAAAGGCTAGATGCTTTTTTGTCTTACACAATTTCACATCTACAACCAGGAGTTCTAGGTATCCTCATTGCTTTCTTCTGCTAATTTCTGACCCATCCTTTTACCTATTACTTAGAAACCAACTGTCCTCCTCTAAATTTCAATTTATTCTTTCCATTTCCATGTGGTATAAACTATGGACTTATAGTCCTCTCTCTCTTACCAAGGTGCAGCTAGGTGGTGTAGTGACTAGTGCCAGGTCTGAAGTCAGTAAGGCTCATTTTCCTGAATTCAAATTCTCCTCAGACACTTATTAGCTGTATGACCCTGGGGCAAATCACTTAACCCTATTTGCCTCAGTTGTCTCATCTGCAAAATAAGCTGAAGAAGGAAATGCCAAATTATTCCAGTATTTTTGCCAAGAACACCCCAAATTCAGTTCCAAGGAGTCAGACATAAATTAATGACAGAACAAAAACAACTCTTACCCAAGAGGTTTGGTACCCGAATTCATAACCTTTTCCCTTTCAATCTCTTAACCCTTTGAACACCATGGTTCTTAAACTTTTCCGTCCCAAAGACCCCTGATTCCAAGATACTTCAATCATGCACAGGAATATGGTTAGATCTTACATCTTTTCCATGGGGGAACAAGTGAATTTATCTCAGGTACCAGAATTTTTGTTACAACTTTGCATAGTTCTCTGATTTGATTTCTCAACTTTGTCCACATATAAGACTTTTTAAAACAAAAGTCAAATAGACTTGCAAACAAACACAATATTGTACCACAAATGAGTCTGGAATTTAGACTTCATCTAATGCAAATGTAAATACAACTTTTTCTTGTGTCTAGAATTTCCCTGAAATTCATTAGAAATATGCAAAGGTGAATATATATGAAAGATTTCTTGGACTTCTCTCCTGAATCACCCAGCTGTGAGAGGTGAGCTTTTACTTTGTTTTTCCCAGAAGAAAAAGGTAGCTTGTTTACATTTACATTACAGAAAACATACTCTACCCCCTTTGCCTTTCTCCATTCCTTTTTCTTCACTTAGCCCATATTTTGCCTTCCCCAACTAGAAAGTAAGTCTTTAGGTCAGTGCCTATATTTGCTTTCTTATACTTCTACTTTCTACTCTTGGCACAGGTCCTGGCACATAGTGAACATTTAATAGGTGCTCTGTCTTCCTTTCTTTCCTTTTTTCTTTCCTCTATCAATCTGTTATCATGTATTTCATAATATTAACTGAATTTAGGTATGTATTGGTATTCTTTAGTAATGCCCTGAATTTTGTCTCTACCAATCAATTCCTAATAGATTTGGAAAAGAGCCAGACAGTGATGGAGCTTTCGGTGACTGAGATGAAATGAAGGCTTCATTTCATTTGCTTAGCCATACTTTAAGGCAAAATATCACGAACAATAATAGAAATTTCTAGATCTTACCTTTTTAAAAAAAGATTGAAATATGTTACAAAATAGATGTAAAGTAGAATCCTTTTCTCACTAAAGCTGAAGGCTTTCAATTATTCCTGAAAATCATGTGGCTATATTAATAACTTTAGTAAAATTCTATGATTTAAAAAAAAACTTAACTAACCAAGATCCTCGGGGAATAGAATATTTTGGTCAATTAAATATACTGCTTCACTTAAAAATGAGCATATATTAGTTTGTCTTCAACAGTTGTTTAAAATCATAAATAATTTAATATTATAACCAAACTGATGAAAAAGTATAGTGAACCTAACTGATTGTCTTTATTTTATAGGTCAGGGTCTTATAGTACCTCAGGGTGATATTTTATCTGATATTAATTATGTTTATATAAAATTCATGTATAGACATAGAAAGAGAAGTAGACTGAACAAAATGTATACTTGACACAGAACACAACCTTTAAAAAGTTTGATATTGAGAAAAAAATTCGGTTATTTTAGGTTAATTAATTCTGAGTTCATTGAGCTTTTAAAAAGAAACATATTAGGTATATTTTTTGTTAAGTCTCTGGTCAACATGAAGAACATGAGTACTGCAACCAAAGCAGTGCAGTACTGCACTTGAGGATACTCTTATTTCCTAAGCTCTTCTATACAGGAAAAGCTCATGAAAAGAGCAGATGTTTCAAAATTATGGCCATTGGTTTTGCATCCAAAATCCCAGGACATTAAAAAAATACTTCTGCCAAAAAGAACCAAAAAACAAACAAACAAAAAAACCAAAACAAACACAAAACCCCCAAACTTATCTAATAATGCTTTCTCCTCATCCAGAGGCACAGGTTTCTATACATAAGTAAGTACCCAGATGGCCATAGTATAATAAGTTTCCTGTTAAAATCAGGAAATTATCAATTATTATTATAAACCATTAAAATGACTACTTCTCAGTTTTCTCTGAATCATATTCTTGACCCAGAGGTATATTCCTCATCAGAATATTTTTCAGGTATTTTTTATGTTTTTCATTTTAATTGCTGGAGTTTTTCTCCTAACTGATTACAAATTTCATTATTTATTTAGTAACATGATTATTATAATTTAAATTAAGATTAAAAAAAGAATTAATGACTATACATCAAGGTCCATTTCTAATAACATAGTTATTTTTGATTTGGGATAGTTATCATAGATAACCAGATATGTTATTCAAGCTTATTTATTCAAAATTATTATTAAAATTATGGCATAATAAAAATTATGTTAATTTTTATGTCAAAAACAAACCACAAAACTAAAAAGTATGACTTCTTAAGTTCCTAGAAGTTCAAATACAAATTGTTATCCTTTCCAAATGAAAAATTTGAGTCAATGAAGAAATTTTTAATATTGTATTAAAGAGCAAATAAAAGACTGGAGGAATCAAATTGTGGCACTGGTATAAGCATGCTTTTAGAAAATCAAAAAGACAACTTCCTCTTCCCAACTGAAAAACAGAATATCAAACTGAAGATGGTAAAATATCTGTCAGCATGTGTATCCAAAATATTCTATTTCAGGGGCAGCTAGATGGCACCATGGATAGAATATCAACCCTGTAGTCAGGAGGTCCTGAGTTCAAATTTAGCCTCAGACACTTAACATTTACTAGCTGTATGACCCTGGACAAATCACTTAATCCCAATTGCCTCTTTAAAAATTCTATTTCTCTAGAGTAGTCGATCAGTGGAATAGGATAGAATCACAAGACAAACTAGGCAATAACTATAGCAATTTGGTTTTTGATAAACCCAAAGACCCCAGCTTTTGGGATAAGTATTCACTATTTGACAAAAACTGCTGGGAAAACTGGAAACTAGTGTGGAAGAAATTAGGGCTTGACCCACATCTAACACCACATACCAAGATAAGATCTAAATGGGTTCATGATCTGGATATAAAGAGTGATTTTGTAAACAAGTTAGAGGAATATAATATAGTTTACCTCTCAGACCTGTGGAGATGGAATAAATTTATGTCCAAAGAAGAACTGGAACTTTTAATTGAAAACCAGATAGATAACTTTGACTATATTAAATTAAAAAGTTTTTGTACAAACAAAATCAATGCAGACAAGATTAGGAGGGAAGCAATAAATTGGGAAATCATCTTTACATTTAAGGGTTCTGATAAAGGTCTCATCTCTAAAATATATAGAGAATTGTCTCATATTTATAAAAATTCAAGCCATTCTCCAATCAATAAATGGTCAAAGGATATGAACAGACAATTTTCAGAGGATGAAATTAAAACTATTTATAGTCATATGAAAAGGTGCTCCAAATCACTATTGATCAGAGAAATGCAAATCAAGACAACCCTGAGATACCACTTCACACCTGTCAGATTGGCTAAAATGACAGGAAAAGTTAATGATGAATGTTGGAGGGGTTGTGGGAGGGCTGGGACACTGATGCATTGTTGGTGGAGCTGTGAACGGATACAGCCATTCTGGAGAACAATTTGGAGCTATGCTCAAAAAGTTATCAAACTGTGCATACCCTTTGCCCCAGCAGCATTTCTATTGGGCTTATATCCCAAAGAAATCATAAAGGAAGGAAAAGGCCCCACATGTGCAAGAATGTTTGTGGCAGCCCTTTTTGTAGTGGCTAGAAACTGGAAATTGAATAGATGCCCTTCAATTGGAGAATGGCTGAATAAATTATGGTATATGAATGTTATGGAATATTATTGTTCTGTAAGAAATGACCAGCAAGATGATTTCAGAGAGGCCTGGAGAGACTTACATGAACTGATGCTGAGTGAAATGAGCAGAACCAGGAGATCATTATACACGGCAACAACAGTACTATATGACGATCAATTCTGATGGACATGGCTCTCTTCAACAATGAAATGTTTCAAACCACCTCCAATTGTTCACTGAAGAAAGCCATATACACCCAGAGAGAGGGATGCGAAATGTGGACCACAACATAACATTCTCATACTCCTTGATTGATGTTTGCTTACATTGTGTTTCCTTTATCTGATATATCATTTGTGTAGACAAGATTTTTCTTGCACAACAATGATAAGTTTGGAAATATGTATACATATATTCGATTTGCCAATATTTTAACATAATTAACATGTAGTGGATATCCTGCCATCTAGGGGAGGGGTGGGGAGTTGGGGGGAAAAATTTGTAATGGAAAGCTATGTAAGGGTTATTGTTGAAGAATTACCCACACATATGTTATGCAAATAAAATAAAAATTAAAAAAAAACCAAAAAAACAAAATTCTATTTCTCTAAATTTATGTATATTTGCAATATTTAATTGTCAATTTTTCTAGTATAATTATCATAAAAGTTTTACATTTATCTCAAATTCAATTAATCTCAGAAACAAGTACTATGCATATGTTATATGCAAGCGACTGTCCTAGACAGTAGTGATACAAAGATGTAAATGATGTGTTAAAGAACATAATCTAGACTGCAGGTGTGTGTGTGTGTGTGTGTGTGTGTATGTAGGGAAATACAAAGGAAATTGGAGAATGGTTAAAGGTTTGGTTTGAATGGATCAAACAGATCAAATCATTCAGGAAAGATAACTTTGCTAATGACTTCATTTACATACAATTCTCTAAAAAATTGACAAATTAATTAGAAATTTAATAAAAAGTTGAAAAATCTTACCATTTTGTTTAAACTCAAAAAAATTCCCTCTGGGGGCAGGTAGGTGGCACATTGGGTGGAGCACCATCCTCGAAGTTAGGAGGATCTGAGTTCAAATTTGATCTCAGACACTTAAGGCTTCCTAGCTGGGGGACCCTGGGCAAGTCACTTAACTCCAATTGCCTCAACAAAAATAAATAAATAAATAAAAGAAAATTCCCTCTGTTTCCATTGAATTTTTATCAAAGAGAAATTATATTTTTTGATCTTTCTACAAATTTAATGATTCAGTATCCACCTCTAAATTAAGAATCAAGAACTGTGGGACTCCAAGGAATAGTCTATTAATATGTCTAAAAATATCTTTACAATTTTACAAGGCAAAAATAAAACTTCATCTGAATTTGCATTACCTTTAACTTTTTGTCAAAGTTCTAGATATTTCAGATAAATAAAAATAAATACATTATTACAATGAAATTGTTTTTGAAGGTTTTTTCTTTTAAACTGTGAAGTCTATTATGAAGGAAAATAAAAATAAAAATCACACCTTTTTTAACTTTTAATTTTTCTTTTTTACAAATTTGTTTTAATATTTTAATTTAAAGTTTTAAGATCTAAATTCTACTCTTCCATCCCTCCCTCCCCTCTCCCTTCTCTGAAATGGTAAGCAATAAGATATAGATTACACATGTGCAATAATGTAAAATATTTCCATATTAGTTACTTTGTACAAGAAGACTCAAATAAAAGAAAAAAATGGGAAAAAAAGAAAACTTCCATGCTTCAAAATGTATTTAAACAATATTAGTTCTTTGTATGAAGACATAAAGTATGCTTCATGATTAATCCTTTGGGATTGTCTTGGAATTGAATTGCTTAAAACAGCTAAATTCTTCATCAAACAATCTTGCTATTACTGTGTACAACATTTTCCTGGTTCTGTTCACCTCACTCTGCATCCATTCTTGTAAGTCTTTCCAGGTTTTTCTGAAATCATTCTGTTTGTAAATTTCTTAAAGCACAATAGTATTCCATTACAATCATATACCATACCCTGTTTAGCCATTCCCCAGTTGATGGGTATACTTTTGATTTCCAATTCTTAGCCACCACAAAAAGAGCTGCTATAAATATTTTTGTGAAAATAGGTCCTTTTCCCTTTTATTCAATGTCCTTGAGATACAGACCTAAAGTGATATTTCTGTATCAAAATTTTATACAGTTTTATACCCCTTAGAGCATAGTTCAAAATTACTCACCAAAATGGTTGAATCAGTTCACAACTGCATCAACAATGCATTAGTGTTCCAGTTTTCACACATCCCCTCCAATATCCAACATTTCTTATTTTGTCACATTAGCCACTCTGATAGATGTGAAGTGGTACTGAATTGTTTTAATTTGTATTCTTTGATCAATAGTGATTTCCAGCATTTTTTATATGACAATAGATGGCTTTGATTTTTTTGAAACTGTCTATACCCTTTGATCATGTATCAATTGAGGAATGACTTGTATTTTTATAAATTTGACTCAGTTCTCTATATATTTCAGAAATGAGGCTTTTATCAGAGATACTTATTGTAATTCCCCCCCCCCATTTCTCTGCTTTCCTTGAAATTTTGATTGCATCAGTTTGTGCAAAACCTTCCTAATGTTATATAACCAAAATAATCTATTTTGCATTTTATAACATTCTCTACATTTTCTTTTATCCTAAATTCTTCCCTTATCCATAAACCTGACAGATAAACTATTCCATGTTCTCTTGATTTGCTTATGGTTATCACCCCCCCCTTTTTTTTTTGCTTATGGTATACACCGAGAGTGTATAATTCACTCTGAGCTTAATGTAATATGCGATGTTGGTCTACCATTTTTTTCCCAAACTGTTTTCTCAGGAGCTTTTGCCAAATAGTGAATTTTTGTTCCAAACGTGAATTTTTGTTTATCATATACAAGATTACATGAGTCATTTAATAATGTTAAGAGTTATAAATATTATCTTGGTATTTAAAATATAAACAGTTTAATGAATTTCTTATGTTTTCTCTTTCATTTCTCTCTTTTCATATTTCTCTTGAGTCTTGAATTTGGAGGTCAGATTTTTTTATTCAGTTCTGGTTTTTTAATAAGAAATGCTTTTTAAAAGTTCTCTATTTTGCTAAATATACATTTTCCCCCAGAAAGCTTATATTCAGCTTTGTTGAATAGGTGATTCTTGGTAGTAATCCTAACTCCTTTGCCTTTCAGCATATCATATCCCAAATCCTCTAGTTCTTTAATGTGGAAGCTGCCAAATCTTGTGTAATCCTGACTATAGCTTTAAGATATTTAAATTGTTTCTAACTGGCTATTTGAAAGACTTTTCTCCTTGATCTGTGAGTTCTAAAATGTGGCTATGATGTTCCTGAGAGTTTTCATTTGGGGATTTTTTTTTAGGTGGGGATAGTTGGGTTATTTCAATTTCTATTTCATTCTCTGATCCTAAAAAAGCAGGGCAATTTTCTTTGATAATTACTTAAAAAGATGCTGTCTAGGTTTTTAATTTTTTTTTTAAATCATAGATTTCAGGTAGTCTAATAATTCTTATATCATCTTTCCTGGATCTATTTCCTAGGTCAGTTTTTTGCAATGAGAAATTTAACATTTACTTTTATTTTTTTTTGCTTTTTTGATATTATCAAATCTTGTTGTCTCATATAATCATTACTTTCTTTTTCTTCAGTAAGCCTTTAGAGTTCCTTTTCCATTTGGTCAGTTCTATTTTTTAGAGAATTATTTTCTCAGTAAATTTTTTCATATCTTTTCCCATGGTATGATTAATTTTTCATGATTCTTGCATTACTCTCATTTCTTTTTGTCAATTTTTCTTCTATTTCTCTAACTTGCTTTTTAAAAATCCTTTTTAAGCTCTTTCAGGAATTCTTTTTGGGTATGAGACCAAATTACATTTTTCTTTGAAGTTTCACATGTCATCATATTGACATTGTAAGGTTAGGCCTCGATCCTCCCTATCACCACAGTAACTTTCTATAGACATTCAGTTGTTATTGTTGTTGTTGTTGTTGTTGTTTTTTTCTGTGTGTTTTGCTCATTTTTCTCCCTTTTCTGTATACTGGTGTTTTTATGTGAGAGTAAGGCTTTGGCCCTACACTGTCCCACACCTTTTGTTTTGGGGCTCTGGGTCCTACTGCTGACTTTAACTGGGTTTCAAGGCTTCTCTGATTACTTTCTCTGGAGGATAATCTTCTCTTCTGGTTGGAATTGAAGGTGAGGCCTCCTTGCTGGTCTCCACTGAATATGAACTTTAGCTGCTGGCTTTGTCCAGGGGTGGTGCTTGCTGCTGGGTTGTTAGAACCCTGTAGAAAGGAACTTGTTGCTGATCCCCTCCAGGGATGGGGTCCTACCGCTGGGTTGCTATGGAAACAGGGTCTCTATGCTGGTAGGGCCCAAAGGTCTTTTTTGATAGTCCTTGGGTGGGGCTTCAACACTGGTCAACAATGGAATTAATGACTTGTGCTGGGGTAGGGACCTTTCTGCAGGGCACAGACTGCTTACTTGCCTAGAGGGCTGCTGGTTTGAATAAAGTCAGGGTCTGTTTGCTGTATTGCCCCAGGCTTGGAGCCTGGCTGCATGCTCTCTCCATAAAACTATCTCTTACCACTGCTCTTGGGCTTCACCCTTACCCATCCCAGGGAGACTGACCTTTTCTGCCATGCTGGCAATTTGCTTCCCTGCTCCTAGATCAATTCTGAGGTACTTTTATAATTATTTGAAGGGGAATTCGGAAGAGTTTCAGAAAGTCCTTCCTCAATCCATCATCTTGGCACCAAAAGTTGTAATTTATTTTTCAAAGCTTCCTGGAATTAGCTGACAAGTCCAGTTGATCATATATTATGATTTTAACTCCCTCCTCCAGTCTCTCATGTTCTTCAATCAATTGTTGAAATATTTGGGTGATTATTCATCACCCACCTAAGAAAGCAGATATAATTCCAGTCAGTCAGAAGCCTCCAAAAATGTACTCTTATGTCCCATTACTCTTGATAGATATGCCATATTCCATGAATGAAATGGACTCTTCCCCTGGCTCCTCTTCCATATCTTCAACTATTGAAGCTCCCACACATCCTTCAAGGCCTGGTTTAGTTACCAACTTCTTTGTAGAGCCTTCTTTGACCTCCAGGTAAAGATCATTTATCCCCACAATTTTTCAAAACTCTCTGAATGGAGAATTTTCATACTCGTCACATTCTCCCTTCTATTAGTTATTTCCATAACTTTATGCTTCCAGAAGATTGTCAATTCCTTGAGAAGAGATTGTTTTGTGTCTAGGTTTCCCAAAGACCTAACAAATTACCTTCCACAGTTTAGAAAGTTAAGTAAAAGTTGGTTTATTGAATTGAGTAGATATGGAATATTGTATTCAATGATTAGTGGTATATTTTAAGCAGAACTTTGACAAATTAGAGGATGACTTGAGGAAGGCTTCTAAACTGAAGAAGACCCTGGAAATAATTTCAAATGAACATCTAAGAAAACTATTTTGTCTGGAAAAGAGAAGACTAAGAGGGGACTGGTAGCTCTTTTAAGATTTTTAAGTTCTTTTAAATTGTTGCCATGGAGACAACATAGAGAGCAGAACTAGGATCAACAGTGAATGGAAATTACGAGAAAGCAAAATTTGATACAACATTAAAAAGAACTTTCTGTGTGGAAAATGTTTTGTAGTTTAGTTCTTATAGTTCCTGACTTTCCCTTGGCAGATGGATTCCCAAATATTTTATACTATCATCTGTTATTTAGAATGGAATTTCTTTTTGTATCTCTTGCTGCTGAACTTTGTTGGTAATATATAAAAATGCTGATGATTTATGTGGATTTATTTTGTATCCTGCAACTTTGTTAAAGTTGTGAATTGTTCCTAGTAGGTTTTTTATTTGAGTCTCTAGGGTTCTCTAAGTATACCATCATATCATCTGCAAAGAGTGATAATTTGGTTTCCCCATTCCCTACTCTAATTCCTTAATTTCTTTTTCTTCTCTTACTGCCAAAGCTAACATTTCTAATGCAATATTAAATAGTAATGGTGACAGTGGCAGCCTTGTTTCATTCCTGATTTTATTGGGAATGCTTCTAGTTTATCCCCATTACATATGAGGCTTGCTGATGGTTTTAAATAAATGCTACTGATCATTTTAAGCAAAAGTATTCCTGTACCCTCTAGTGTTTTTAATAGGAATGGGTGTTGGATTTTATCAAATGCTTTTTCTGCATTTATTGGGATAATCATATGATTTTTCTTAGTTTGGTTATTAATATAATTGATTATGCTGATAGTTTTCCTAATTTTGAACCACCCCTGCATTCCTGGTATAAATCCTACTTGATCATAGTGTATTATCCTGGGGATGACTTTCTGTAATCTCATTGCTAATATGTTATTTAAGATTTTTGCATCAATATTCATTAGGTAAATTGATCTATAGTTTTCTTTTTCTGTTTTCACCCTACCTGGTTTAGCTATCAGCACCATATCTGTATCATAAAAGGAATTTGGTAGAATACCTTCTTTCCCTATTTTTTCAAATAGTTTATATAGTATTGGAATTTATTGTTCTTTGAATGTTTGGTAGAATTCCCATGCAAATCCATCTGGCTCTGGAGATTTTTTTCTCAGGGAATTGATTAATAACTTGTTCTATTTCTTTTTCTAAATTGGGGCTATTTAAATAATTTATTTCCTCTTCTGTTAACCTGGGCAATCTATGTCTTTGTAGATATTCTTCCATTTCATTTAGCTTATCAAATTTACTGGCATAAAGTTGGACAAAGTAACTCCTAATTATTGCTCTAATTTCCTTTTCATTGGTAGGAAGTTCTCCCTTTTCATTTTTGAGGCTAACAATTTGATTTTCCTCTTTCCTTTTTCTAATTAAATTAACTAAAAGCTTATCTTAGTTTTATTAATTCAATTAATTTAATTATTATTTATTACTTTCTAACAATTAAATTTTGTCCAACAATGGAAGAGACTGTGAGTAGGGATGCTTCTTCCAATTCCAGATATTCTGAATCTAGATTCTTATCCAATTAGGCATCATTTCACATCAGCGCTTAAGGAAACAGGGCAGAAACATGGAAATGTGTTAAGTAAACTTAAAAAAAAACTTTATGGTAATAACTCTGACTCATTTTTCATTCTTATTCCTGGCTCATTTTCCAAAATCTTATTAAAAACTATAAACCAATGTTGTTTGGTAGAGCTTAAAATAAAATTGTTCCATGAATATTCATTGTTTAGATATTTGCTGTTTCATTAATTCATTAAGCAAATACTTAATGAATGTTTACACATGTTAGGTACTATGAGACATACGAAATTGAATGGCCCTGACATTCAGAAGTATGTCATCAAGTAGCAAAGTTTACAATCTTATGGAATAAGTCAGTGAGTTCCAAGGTATAGATAGTAATGGTTTCTATCACAAGATTCAATATCTTCAGGTTCACAATTTTCAATGGAACATTTGTATGATGTTTACTAGTCTTTCCCTTATTTATAATTTTTCAAAACATAATTAATTCAATGTGAATGAACGTAAGTAGCACATAAGTAGCCTGGAAGAAATCTATTACTAATGTCTTGGATCATATTTCCAACAGACATCTCATTTTTATTTACCCATTGTATCCTAGTCACATATGGTTGATATCATAACGGAGGTCAATAATAATAATAATGTCCAGAGTCATAGTCATAATATCTGTTTTATTTATTGTTGTTACACTTTACTTACACATCTTTCTATTCAAATCAGGGCTGGGAATTTATAGAAGGTACTGAAAGGGAGCAAGGACGTGGAACCCTACTCATAGGTTCACTTTAGTCCTCAATGCTTCTGTTTCTCTTAAACACATTCCCAAGAATACAAGCATTACATTTCTAAATTTCAGAGAAATAGCCGAGAAACTCACATATATTTCTGACAAACTTATAGATTACACAATTTGTTCTACCCTGATATATAAAGTAAATTTTATTTTTCTTCCCTAGTCCACACAATCTCTTGAGGATGGTTACCTGAAATACTCATGTCAGAGATCTAGAATTCTTTTTCTGAAAACATGACTATATACAAGGCACATACACATATTCATATACATAGGCACTGTCTATATAAATAGATAAATGTGTGCATGTGTATGTGTGTGTGTTTGTGCGTGTATAATGTGGGTTCTTTTTTATTTTAAGAGGAAATCAAGAGAGAAGATTTTAAAATAATCCATGAATTGTATTTGATTTTGATTTACAAAGTGTAAGGGCCCTGAAAGATTTAATTCTTTTTATAAGGCAAATTTGTGAATTTTTTTTCCATTTTAATTGAATTGTTTATCTAAGACATGTTGATGTTTCCTCAGATAACATGTCAAAAGGGACAGTATCTTTTGGCAAAGCTATGTAATGATTTCTTTTGTTGTTACAATCCACACATGTTTATATTTATCTGGATATAATTGTAAACATTTGAAAATAATTATATGGTTAAGTCACTTCAATTAGTGAAGAAGCTGGATGAGAACAGCAGAAGAGATTTAAAGCAATAGCTGAGTGTTGAAGATTTGAATCTGATTATACCTGATGTCAGCATTCCACTGAGCCAAAACTAATCCCAGAGCCCTCCACCCACTTCATAAGGCTGTCTAGAGCTTGAGAATTAAAGTAAGAAAGGGATAATAAAGGGGAATCTTTAAAAAAGAGCAAATATTATTAATGTTCTATTATACTCAGCACTTATGCAGGAAGTGAGGAATATGCCTCTATCTTTTGCATTAGATGTCCAAAAGAACATCATACCTTTCCTCAATCTACCCATGGGGCCATTTTTTTTCAGAAATAAAATCCTATAATGGATAGATTACATTGACATGCTCAGTATGGTCTTTCTGGATTGCTGTGAAAACACCGGACTCAGAATTCTCAGGGATGTCAGAGGTTTCCAAATCAACAATCACAAATTTGAGTTCCATTCCCAGACCAAATTTCAACCAAGACAATTAATCAAGGAACATTTATTATTATAAGCTGACCATGTGTAGGCACTGTCTAAGTACTATTGACACAGAGACGCAAGTGAAATGATCCAAGCCCTACATGAAAATTACATTTTATTGGGGGAGTCAACAGATACATACGTTAATAATATACATACGATGGTAGTTGTCCATTCTTGAAAAGGACCAAAGAGTCATCGCTATGTTAGAGTCAAGTTATAACATGTCTGATTTTAGCTGATCAAATGCATGAGTCCAGAATACTCTACCAAAGGTACAAATAATCCATGTGGACATTTGGATGGGATTCTCTTTATTTGCACATCTCTTGTTTTCTTTGAGCTACTTCAATTCTGCTCTGCTCAGAACCTTCTCTGATGAGAGCAGACCATAATGAGCAGTCTTGTACCAGTGTCTTCCATGCCACGCAATCAGTTGCAAACTTCTTAAGAGAGACCTTGAGAATATCCTTGTATTGCTTTTTCTGACTACAAAGTAAACACCTTCCCTGGGTGCTTTCTTGGCAAGCACAAATTTTGCATTTGAATATGGCCAGCCTATTGATGCTGCACTCTCTGTAGGAGTTTAAATGCTTGGCAGTTTAGTTTGAAAAAAAAGAAAAGCCTCAGTATCTGCTATCTTATCCTGTCAGGTGAACTTCAGAATCTACCTAAGACAATTCAAATGGAAACAATTCTGTTTCCTGGCATGGTTGCTTGTATATTGTCCAGATTTCACAGGTAAATTACAATGAGTTCAGCACAATGACTGTAGGCCTTCAGTTTGGTAGGCAGGCTAATATCTCTTTTCTCCCCCACTTTCTTCAGAGCCTTTCAAACACTAAACTAGCTCTGGCAATGCATGTATCAAGCACATTAATAATATGTACATCCATGGAAAGTAAACTTATCTGCAGTATTCAAAACTTCTCCATTTGCTATAATTTATGATTCCTCATATGGATAGTGTAGTGCTGGCTGATGGAGCACCTTTGTTTTGTTTTTTGTTGTTTATTTGTTTGTTTGTTTTTTTGTATTAATGCTTTGTACAAGCAGCAAATATCCAATCTATATTTTGTTGTATCTCAGCTTCAGAGCCTGAATTGAGTGCACAATCATCTACAAACACAAAATCATGTACCAAGACTCCCTGCATTTTAGTCTTGGCTTTGTAGTCTTTTCAAGTTGAAGAATTTACCATTACTGATGAACTTTTCTGGGTAACCAAATTTTGATACAATTTTCCATAAGACCTCATGATTGACAGTATCCGAGGCCTTCTTCAGATCAAAAAACAACTGTGTACAGACTTCTATTCTACTCCTGACATTTCTCCCAGAGTTATTGGGCAGCAAATCCATATTGACTTCCCTAACCCTTTCTGAAGTCACACTGGCTCTCTGATAGATGACCATCTTCCAGGTGAAGGATCAGTCTACTGAGATGGAATCTAGTAATTAAATTTCCAGCAATGCTTAAGAGAGAGGCTGTCACAGAATGATATGTTTCCTTGGCCTTTATAAAGATGGACAATGGGGATATCCTTGAGTTGACTTCTTCCTCATATCAGGAGATAAGCAAAGCAGTTCTTAAAATGCTACTTAGACACCCAGGAAGCTGCCAAATTGCATTGTTGAGTCAGAATACTTGCAAATATCAAGACTGGTTTGATGAAAATGATAGGGAAATTCAGATGCTGCTAAATGAAAAATGAAAATTCCACATGATTTAACAGCAGGACCCATCTTAAGATGGCAGCATTTAATTCCATCAAAAGTAAAATAAATTTCCATCAAAAATAAGCTTCTAAAGTGAAGCTTAGAAAGATGCAATATTCTTTGTTCAGTAAGAAAACAGACAAAATTCAGTTTTATACTAATAGTAACAATCCAAAGTGTTTTTATGATGGCCTGAAGACTATTTATAGGCCAAAGACCTATGGTGTATCTCAACTGCTTAACATACTGATGGAGCACATTGATTAGTGATCAAGATACAATCCTAGAGAAGTGCACTGAATGCTTCCATGGACCATCATTAATCAATGGTGGTTGATATAATAGCAGTAGAAGTTACTAACTGTTTATTCTGAAAAAAAGGTTTGAGTGCCATTAGGCTTCTTTAGTGTTGCAAAGTACCTGGTGTTGATTCTATTTCAACTGAGATTTACAAGATGGGGAGAATCTATTATTCATACAAAAGCTGACTGAAATTTTCTGGGCTATAGAGGAAGATGATTTTATGCCCAGGAGTTCAAGGATGCCTCCATTGTCCATCTTTATGGGTAAAGAAAATAGTGTCCTATGACAGTCATAGGTGGGATTCCCTCTTAATCATTTCTGGCAAGATTCATGCCAGCATCCTCCTTAATAGACTGATCCTTCACCTGGAAGATGGTCATCTCTCTAAGAGCTATAGCTTCAGAAAGGATTGATAAACAGTCGATATGGTATTTGCTGTCCAACAACTTCAGGATAAATATATTAGATATATACAAAATGAATACAAGGTAGTTTTGCAAAGAAGCATTTCAGGGATCTGGAAAGGCTTTGCATGGACATTGGCCAGTGGGTAACTTCTTCCTTGTAATGATTGCTAATACAATTACCTATAAAAAAAATGCAGGAGTTGCAGTCTATGAGGAAGACCTTACCTTCCCCTCTGAAATTAGAGATCTTTTGAAGTACTAAAGAATACATCCCAGGTATTGGGCTTAACCATTTCCTAATTTTTTTCTTTCCTCAAATATTATTTTAAAAAATTGTTTTTTGTATTTAGCATTTTTCAAATAATACAACAGTTTTCCTAATGTGATCTTCACAAAACCTCACTACTTTTTTGCATTTGTCTTAAATTAGTGTCCCTGGATATGTATTTTAGATTTTCTAAAAATATAAATAAATGAAGAGTTCTTTGTGTAATAACATTTGTATTTTTACATACTTCCTTATTTTTTCCTTCTTATTGTGGTCATTTTAATTGCATCATTAGAATTTTTTTCCTTTTCAAGTTCTACATTAAACTCTTTGGACTTTCTCTAAAATGCAACAGAAACTTCATCAACCTGTATCTCTATTTTGGCAGCTTCTCTCTTTGATGTGTTGTTTCCTTTTAAAATCTTCATTTTAAGCAGACAGCTAGGTCATTTTTCATTCCTCTCTATGTGGGATCTTGACTCTCCTGACTTTCTCTACCATATTTTCATCAGTTTCAACTTCCTCTTCTTTTCAGCTTCCTTTTCTTGTTGTCTCCTCTAGTTAGACTATAAACTTCTTAAAGGTTAGAACTATCTTTCTTTTGGCTTATATTTTATTCCCATTGCATAGCAGAGGGTCTGTCAAATAGTAAATGCTTAATAAATGCTTGCTGACTTGTTCTTGAAAGTCTTCCATCTTTCATGAGGAAAGATTTTCCTTTTTAAATTCTTTCCCTTTTAGGGAAGGATTTAAATTTAACAGTTGGCATTATACTTTCCCCACCATGAAAAAACATTCATTGGGAATACTATTGAAGGACTCTTTTTTTAAAGTCTGCTTTTTTGAATGATAAATGTTGCTTTTGGCTCAATTTTCACAAAATAACTTAGAAGAAGCCTCTAATAATATTGCTTGAAAAGTTATCTTAAGTCAAGAACAGTGGTACAGACATATAATCCCAGTTAGCTGAGAAATTGACACTGGTAGATATCCCGAGCTTGAGAATTCTGACCTTAAATGGGCTATACTGATTGATGTTCACACAAATTTGGCATAAATGGCAAATCTCTTTGATCTGGGGCAGGGATTGAGGGAAACTAGGTGGGTTAGAGAGGGCTGAATCATCTCAGGGTTTGAAAGGGGAAGATCAAAGCTCCTAACCCAATCTTGGTGAGAAGAGAAGAAGGAAGAAGAGAAATAAGAAAAAAAAAGTAAAAGAAAGAAAGAATAAGAAGAGAATGAAAAAGGAAAAGAAAGCAGGAAGAGGAGGGAGGGAAGAAGAAAGGAAAGAAGAGCCTTTAAAAATTATCTTAATGATAAATGTTGTATGGGATATGGAAAACCTAGGACACCTAATGCATTTTTGGTGGAGTTGTGAACTGATCCAACCATTCTAGAGAGCAATTTGGAACTATGTTCAAAGGGCTATCAAACTATGTAGACCCTTTGATCCAGCAGTGTTTCTATTGGGCTTATATCCTAAAGAGATCTTAAAAATGGGAAAAGGACCCACATATGCACAAATGTTGATAGTAGCAAAGAACTGGAAACTGAGTGGATACCCATCAGTTGGAGAATGGCTGAATAAGTTATGATATGTGTATGCTATGGAATATTATTGTTCTATAAGGAAACTATCAGCAGGATGATTTTTGAAAGGCTGAAGAGATTTACATAAATTGATTCTAAGTGAAGTGAGTGGAACCAAGAGAACATTGTACACAGCAAGAAGATTATATCATGATCAATTGTGATGGGTTTGGCTCTTTTCAACAATGAAGTAATTCAGGCCAATTCTAATAGACTTGTGATGGGAAAACCATCTTCATCTAGAAAGAGCATTGTTGGGACTGAATATGAACCACAACAGAGAATCTTCATCTTTTTTGTTGTTTGCTTTTTTCTTATTTTCCTTTTTGATCTGATTTTTCTAGCATAATAAATGTGGAAATATGTATAGAAAAATAATATATGTTTAATATATTGAATTATTTGCTGTTTCAGGGAGGGAATAGGGAGAACGGAGGGAGAAAAATTTGGAACACAAGGTTTTACAAGGGTGAATGTTAAAAACTATCTCTGTATGTGTTTTGAAAATAAAAAGCTATTATCAAAATTTATTATCTTAAGACAAATATTATGGCAAACATATTATTAAGGTTAAGTGAATTTTTAAGGTGTAAAAATAAAGACAACTATGAAATTTTAATTTTGTTTTCATTGTTAGTTGTACAGCATTAAGATTTGGTTCTTAAAATGTTTGAATCATTTTCAGAAAATGGTAAGAACTCAAGAAATTATACCTCCCTTTCATCCCTCCACTACTTTTCCAGTATCCAAATATGCATAAAAACACACATTCTCCGACATACACATACTTTTAAATAAAGTTTAGAATTTTAATAATAAAATGTCCCAGTTCTTTATTTTTCCTCATGACCCTAGTAAACTGAACAGTAGAGATAGGTTAAGCAGGGTTTCAGAAGATTAGCACTACTCTTACAAATTCTTTTCATTGCCCTACAGGGACATGGGAGCACTTGAAATAAGTCTAGTTTATCCTGTTTCTTTTTTTCTGAAAGAGTAAGTAAGAATCCCTGAGTTCTAATCCTAGTTCTTTTACTTAGAGATTGCATGGCTTTAGTAAATCACTTAGCCTTTCAGTGTTTCAGCCTAGTAGTTAAGTGGGGATGCTCGTACAGTAATTCATATTCAATAAGCATTCTGTCATTCCTGCTAGACAACACTCCACTTAGTCAAGGGGGAAAATGTTGCAGTGATAAAATAGCCTTACTGAATGATAGAACAATGAAAATTTTCATGATGTTGATGAGTTTCCCAAGTCTGAAAAAATCTTGAAAACCTAGATGATTTCTAGGGTATCTACAAACAGGAGCTGCTTCTTATATTAAGAGACAAGTAAACAATTAGACAAAAGCAGAGAGAAAAGAAAGCAAAGATGTGTAATTGGAGAGGATAGTCTGAAGACAAAGTATCTACAATTGTCAGTTATGCTAATGGCAAAAATAATGGGTTTAGGGATTAAGAAAAACCCCAGCTGTGTAGAATCCTCATGGAATGAAAACTTCTAGACAATTTTGTGGGTAATTGAAGCTTTATTCCTTAAGTTTTTGAGAGTAAAGTAAGGAGAGGGTAAAGGTAAAAGAATGGCTTAGTTATGAAAACTGAAGTAGGCTCTAATAATTAGTCAAAGAAGAAAAGGGATCATTTTTATTTTATTAAAAGTTTGAAAACACTTCATTTGTCTAGATTAAAAAGAAAAAAACTGGAAAAATTAGGAATAAAAACCAGATGCTGTGACTCTCAGTTTAGCATGCTATCCATTATACTTTATGACTTTGATAATCAGAGGTCAAACTCGTTTTAAAGGAAAACATTATTTTAGGATTTTGTGAAAAGTATTACAGAAATTAAACATTTTGTGAAATGGAATAATGATCCTACAATACAATATTACGACATACCATTCCTAAGTAGGAATGAATGATTAAATGTAATCCTTGACTTGAAGTGAAGGTAAGATAAAAACAGTGATAAGTATTTACAAGTAACTATTTATATGGACTCAGGAAAAATGGTCATTCTAAAACTGGAGTAAATAAAAATTAAAAAAATAATATATTCGCTGTTGTTTTGTAAGGATTTTCTAAAAATAAAAAAAAACTGTAAAACTATTTCTCTGTTCATTCATTTACATTTGTGTTTGAAATCACAGATGGATTTCAGGAAGAAAATGTCCAGAATGAAATTTTAAAAAGGATTATCTGAAGTGAAACAGATCTTATATTTTTAATATTCAGGTAAAGTGAGTAAGGCAGACAGAAACACAGCTGGCCCGTTCTTTTCAGCCAACAACATGATCAATACCAATTGCTCTGGTAGACTGGTAACATACAATCCATGTCGATCATTAAAATGACCACAATGAAGAAATTGGTCATGTCTTGTTCCAGACTACCATTTATAAACATGGCCAAGAAAAGCATGAGAATCCCTTCAATCTATTTTCAAAATATGCTGTTCTGTTTTCTATAACAAAATTCTTCAATATTTCAGGAACTAGAGATAGCAAAGAAGTCTTATTAATACAAACTAACTAGCTTCCTATTTCAAATAAGAAGGTAGAAAAGCATAGTATTCCATACATTGATCTGGAAGCAATTTAGGGCTAAATAGAGATTGAGACATTATGACATAATTAATGAATCAACGATGCATTTATCAAATTCTTACTGTGTGCTTGGCACTGAAAAATACCTTCCCCCCAAAAAAAATCACTAACTTATGGAAGTTTACATTTTATGTACACATAATAGTAAATAAATTGGATGTGGAGAATAATTAAAGTATCATTTCTGTCCTCTGTTGCTCCTTGCTTTCAATTTCTATTTTTTTGTTTATTCCTTTTCTTTTTATTGATTTTCCTATCACTCTACTCCACCCCCTTTACAATTCAGTCATTTGTTATTTCCTGGTTTCATTTCTATTGTGTTCAATTTCTTTCTATATTTCTACTCTGAACTATCCTCACTGTTTCTCTCTCCAAGTCATAATTTATCCAAAACTTCCATATTTTCTTTCTTTCCCATCACTTTTTCCCTTCTCCAAGTGTAATGGGAGTCTTGAGGTTTTGTGACAACTGTTTAGATTCTTCCTTCTTTGACAAATGAATATGTAATTTTTCCTATCTCCAAAGAGAAGATTATATGTATTGTACCCGTCTCATTCTGCTGTCTGTTTCTACTTAATGTCTCTGACTTTTTCCTCTCAGAAAAAAAATCTACAAAGATTAATATTTAAAGTGAAAGGATTCCTTGATAGTCCTGACCAATTAGTATAGTGGATTTATGAAGGATATAATATGGGGGTCTCTAATTTCACAACTGAATGTATAAACTGTTTTCTCTGTCACCTTGATATATTTCCCCTTAGAATGCTGACCTTGATCAAATTGAGTGGATATATAAGAGAAACAATAGTCAAAGCCATTATAAATGTACAATGAATTGGGATTTACTCCAGGGTACTGACATATTGGAGTATAGGTCCTTCTTCCAGGAAGAAAGAGTGAAGTTATTCTCCAAAGAGATTTGCTTCCTCCTAATAGTGACTATTGTTCCTATGCAACCCTACTATATAGCATACTTGTAACCTCCTGGCTTCCATTCCTTCCCCACTCCCTACTGTAACCATGGCTGCAGTATCCTTTGTGCAATCCCCTTCTTTCCTCAATTGTTTTTGCCCCAGGTGAAAAAGTTTCTAATTTTGGTTCTAGCACCAGTTACTGTCACCTTTGTGATTGACACCTTTAAAACATTTGTAATATGTCATTTTGAAGGGTGATATCTAGATGGGTGCGGATGGTTGACTGAATTTTGTTGTTGTTATTGTTTTAACATTTGCAAGAGTGGGGAATTGCTAAGCTTGTCATTAAACACAGGCATTATTCATGAGCTCTCTGTAAAGAAAAAGCAAAGATGGCAAATTAAAGGTGAACTATTTCAGGTGACTTGATTTCTTCATGAAAATGAAAAT
Organism: Myrmecobius fasciatus; assembly: GCA_023553655.1. Taxonomy (NCBI): domain Eukaryota; kingdom Metazoa; phylum Chordata; class Mammalia; order Dasyuromorphia; family Myrmecobiidae; genus Myrmecobius; species Myrmecobius fasciatus. The sequence goes on along the minus strand of JAJPUD010000021.1, from coordinate 136,792 downwards.
GTAATTACCATTTAAAGATGTGTGTGTGTCAGACTGCTCTATTGCATTTTCCTAATAATGGCTACATGTAAACATACAATTTCTACCATTTTTTAATAGAATGGCTATAGAATTCTAAATATCAACTCCTTGTCAGTTTTAGGGTAAAGAGTTAAAGTTAATTAGCCATGATTCTGTCTTGAGAACAGCAGCAAAAAAAATAATAATAAAATAAAATAAGCACAAATCATGTTATCTGGGTAATTGCTCCTCTTGAAAAGCTTAAAGAAACAATTTACCAAATTATTTAAATAACTGTAACAATACACTTTAGAACACCTGAGAAAAGAATAGAATACTTGGTGTAAAAACATCACATATTTACATGTAAAACAGGTGAACATTTTAGAAAACAAGGTGTTAATTTCAATTAAAAAGAAAACCGGTACCACTTAGCTATCTATTCCCAAATCTCATTTTTCCCATTTAATTACTATGTCTAGCCATTAAATCTTCAAAGACCATTTAAGAAGAGTCCAAGAAAATGAGAAGTCAGTTGTCTTCCTAAGTAATTCCAATAAATGCCCATAGACACAAGACACATATACACACATATGCATATAATATTTTAATAAATTATGCCAATGAGATGGATTAGTCTTGTTTTGCCTTGATCTAGTCTGGAATGAAACTCAGATAATTTATACTGAAGTGAGAGCACGTGGGTTTAAACCCCAGCTCTCTCACTTACTACATCACTGAGGCTCATGGCCTCAGTTTCCTCAGTTAAAATTAATGGGGTTATTGCTAGACTAGATGGCTACTTTTTCCTTTAAAACATAAGATTCTATGAAAGGACAAAACAAGGAAATAGTCAAAGTAAGAAAAAGATACATGCATGTTAACTGAGGATAAAATATTTTAAATTAGATGAATTTAGGACAAAGACAACATTGTATCAAAGGTTGGCCTGAAGCAAGAAACATGGAATTCAAATTTTGACTGTGACACATACTAGCTATACAAGTATGGAAAGCTCAATTTTTCTAGCAACTCTCTAAAAGTAGAAGTCATAGAAAAATTGATGATCTAAACTGGAGGGAGGAATAAATAAAAGAGGAATTTCTTACCAGTGAGATCACAGGTACAGACTACTCAAAAAAGTTCAGGGTTAAGTCATTTCTTTTTTGTCAGTTCAATTTATTGGAAAACTAGAAAAAACTATTACTAGTTACTATTCTATTAACACGTTTTTTTAAAAAATTGAGGCACAAATTTATAAGAATACAAGCCATTCTCTAATTGATAAATGGTCAAAGGATATCAACAATTCTCACAGGAAAACATTGAAATCATTTCTAGTCATATAAAAAATGCTCTAAATCACTATTGATTAGAGAAATACAAATTAAGACAACTCTGAGGTGCTACCTCACATCTCTCAAAAAGGAAAAGATAATGATAAATGTTGGAGGGGATATGGGAAAACTGGGACACTAATACATTGTTAGTGGAGTTATGAATTGATCCAACCATTCTGAAGAACAATATGGAACTATGCCCAAAGGGCTATCAACCTGTGCCTATCCTTTGATCCAGCAGTGTTTCTACTGGGCCTGTATCCCAAAGAGATCATAAAAAAGGGAAAAAGACCCATGCGTACAAAAATGTTTGCAGCAGCCCTTTTTGTTTGGGCAAGGAACTGGAAACTGGGTGGATGCCCATCAATTGGAGAATGGCTGAATAAATTATGATATATGAATGTTATGGAATATTATTGTCCTGTAAGAAATGACCAGCAGGATGATTTCAGGGAGGCCTGGAGAGACCTACATGAACTGATGCTAAGTTAAATGAGTAGAACCAAGAGAACATTGTACACAATAACAACAAGATTATGTGATCAACTGTGTTGGACTTGGCTCTTTTCAACAGTCAGGTGATTCAGGTCAATTCCAATCCAGAGAGAGAACAGTGGGGACTGAATGTGGATCACAATGCAACATTTTTTTGTTGTTTGCTTGTTTTTTTCTCTCTCATTTTTTCCTTTTTGATTTGGTTTAGGGTGTATTTGCAGCAGGATAAATGTGGAAATATGTATAGTAGAACTGCACATGTTTAACCTATGTTGGATTACTTGCTGCCTAGGGAATAGGGGAGGTGGGCAGGGAGGGAGAAAATACGGAACACAAGGTTTTGCAAGACTGAATGTTGAAAACTACTTTGCATTTATTTTGAAAAATAAAAAGCTATTATAATTTTTTTAATAAAAAGGCAACCACAATTTAGTAGTTTGCTCAGGGTCATACAACTAATAAGTTATCTGAAGCCACATTTGAACTCAAGTCCTCCTGACTCCAAGACCAGTCTTCTATTCACTATACTACC
>JAJPUD010000021.1:93527-134415 GCA_023553655.1 Myrmecobius fasciatus | reverse complement strand
ATCTCTCTCTAGCATTTGACACTGTTGATCACATTTTCCTTCTGGATACTCCCTCCTCTATGTTTTTATGACTCTGCTCTTTCTTTTCTGGTTCTCTTCAAATATGAATTACCACTTTATTTTAGTCTGTTTTGTTGGTTCTTGTGTATGTCACAGTTGCTAAGTGGGAATGTGTCCTAAGGCTCTCTCCTGGGTCCTGTTCTCTTTCCCTTCTGTATGATTTCATATGGTAGCCTCATTAGCTCCAAAGGTGTCAATTAACATCTCTATGCAGATGATTTTCAGTTCTCTGTACCCATCCCAAGTTTCTCTCTGGAGCCACAATTTTACATCAACTGATATCTTAAATTCAATGCCCATGACAAAATTAAAATTTCAGAAGTAATAATCTTGCCACTCAAACCCTCCACCAGTAAATATTTTCCTATTATCTTCAAGAGTACTACCACCCAGGCCCAAAATACCCATGTTCTCACTCACTCACTCTACCTACCCAATTAATTACCAAATATTGTCCTTTATATTTTCATAAAATCTTTTAAAATATAAAAAGCTTTTTATTTTCAAAACATGCATGGACAATTTTTCAATATTGACTTTTTCAAAACCTTGTGTTCCAATTTCCCCCCCTTCCTCCCACCCTAACCCCTAGAGGGTAAGTAATCCAATATATGTTAAACATGGTAAAAAGTATATGTTAAATCTAATATATGCATACATATTTGTACAATTATCTTGCTGTGCAACAAAAATCAAATCAAAAAGGAAAAAAAAATGAGAAAGAAAATAAAATGCAAGTTAACAACAAAAAAGAGTGAAAATGTTATGCTGCGATTCATATTCAGTTCCCACAGTCCTCTCTCTGGGTTTAGATGGCTCTCTTCATTACAAGATCATTGGAATTGGCCTGAGTCATCTCATTGTTGAAGAAAACCATGTCCATCAGAATAGATCATCGTACAATATTGCTGTTGCCGTGTAAATGATCTTCTAGTTCTGCTCATTTCACTTAGCATCAGTTTATGTAAGTCTCTCTAGGCCTCTCTGAAATCATCCTGCTAATTATTTCTTATAGAACAATAATATTCCATAACATTCATATGCTATAACTTATTTAGCCATTCTCCAACTGTTGAGCATCCACTTCATTTCCAGTTTCTTGCCACTGCAAAAAAGGTTGCTATAAACATTTTTGCACATGTGGTCCCTTTATGATCTCTTTGGGATATAAGTCCAGTAGAAACACTGCTGGATCAAAGGGTATGCACAGGTTGATAGCCCTGTGGGTACAGTTCCAAATTCCACCAATATATTAGTGTTCTAGTTTTCCCCACATCCCCTCCAACATTCGTCATTACCTTTCCCTATCATCTTAGCCAATCTGAGAAATGTGTATTTGTTCCTCAGAAGTATCATAATTTGCATTTCTCTGATCAATAGTGAGTTAGAGCATTTTTTCATATGATTAGAAATGGTTTCATCTGAAAATTATCTGTTTATGTCCTTTGACCATTTATCAACTGGAAAATGGCTTGAATTCTTACAAATTTGAGTCAATTCTGTATATATTTTAAAAATGAGGCCTTTATCATAACCTTTGAATGTAAAAATATTTTCTCAGTTTGCTGCAATAACTTTCTAATTGCTTTCTCTGTATCGAGTTTCTAAAACATACCATCTCAAATTCCTAATCAATTAGGTCCAGTGGCTCCCTATTATCTTTAGGATCAAATATAAATCCCTCTGTTTAGCATTTAAAGCTCTTCTTTACTTGATTTCTTTGAAAAGGCAACAAAGGTACATAAACAAAGTGCATAGAGGGGAGTAAAGTGTAAGAAGATTGGAAAAAATCAGGTTTAAAAGAATTTTTTAAAGTTCTGAGGTCAAATTTGAACTCAGGTTCTTCTGATTCCAGGACCAGTGCTATATCCATTGTATCACCTAAATGACATGTAGTTATTTGTTTTCAGAAAACTAATAACATCATGGGATAAATTCTTAACTCATTGACAAACTGGATTTAAGTGAGACAGAATTGCACAAAGTTATCAGCCTTGTTCTCTCTTCCAGTCATCTAGGTCCAGTGGGAAGATAAAAGTCAGGATAATACTTGATGGCCCAGGATTGCATCTTCAAAGTCTGACCAAACTCTAAGAACTCCACAATATCTGTTTTAGCCACCTTCAATGCTATGGGAACAAAACATTCTCTTCTGCTCATTCCACTAGGAAAAGTCTTCACATGCTTGGGCTAGATATCCCACTAACTCACCAACAGGCTGAAAGCCTCTCAGTTACACTCAGTCATATTTAGTCAGTCTGCCAAAATGGTTTAATGGAGTATAGTTATTGAACATGCTACAGATTCTTGGAGCCACAGGTGAGAGTTGAATGCTAGATGGACCTTCAGGATAGAAGAGCAGCCTTGAAAAGAGTTCACCAGCCACTCAGACCAAAGGTATTAATTTTCCTTGAACACCCCCATACACCATAATCATATAACTTATTATGAAATAGCAGCACCAGAGGAATAATGAAGATTAGCTTTTATTTCAAGTAACAATTTGAGATTATTAAAAATTCTATGAAATTTCCCAAAGGAAATTCAACCTGCCCTCTATTCCCTTATCTCCACTAATTGTCTAACCAAGATATATATAATGTTTTCCCAAGTTATATGTAATCAACAGTTATATCTATATTGTTTGGCTTTTAGCCACCCACTGGAACTCCCTAGAGAACAGGCTTTACTAATTGAGCATGGACCTGAAACCAGTTCTTTTGTAGGAGACAGCCTTGTAGGAAGAGTCACTTTCATAAGCTATCTTTAAAAAGAGAGCTTGTTCCTATTCCCTGTTCTACATTTCTTCCTCAACAACCCCAAAAAGGCAGCTCTAAAGCTGATATTTATCTATTAAATGATGCTCTGTCTTCAGAGTCAGACATGTTTACATAGCAGTTTGAGAAGAAAGTTTAAACTTGCCTTTTGCTTCTTTTTTTCCCCCTTTTTCTGAGCACAGATCAGATACAGAAATCAGAGAAGAGAGGACAGACTTTTCCAGAACAAAAGATGTTTAGGGAAGTGAGGAAGTAGTTATAATTCCTAAAGAGGCACATGGCAAAGACAGAATTGTGCCCACCCATGGAGTTCATGACAGGAATGTCTGAACAATGTCATTTGTAAGGGCCCACTGTCTTAGGGAAGAATAGAATATTCATAGAAACTAGCCTTCTAGCAAGAAAAAGTGAATTTTCTGAACAGTTTTACTTTGGTGAGAGAAGAGAATCCCACAAGTAAAGCACAGTACAAAAGAAAAAAAAAGAATATCAGCATGGAATATAAAGGCACAATATAGTAGAGCAAGGGAGGAACCGTCCTTTATGTTCAATTTTTATAAATATCCAGACCAATTCTCAGCTCAACAAATAATGAATACTTTATTAGAAAACTTTTCTTTTTTTCTTTTTTTTATTAAAGCTTTTTATTTGTATAATATATGTATGGGTAGTTCCCCAGCATTGATCTTTACAAAGCTTTCCATTACAAATTTTGCCCCCAGTCCCTTCCCCTCCCCTAGATGGCAGGAAGTCCACTACATGTTAATAATGTTGAAATACTTGACAAGTTGTGCAAGAAAAATCCTATCTACAAGAAAAAAAAAAGAAAATCAGAGAAATGAAACACAATGCAAGCAAACCTCAATAGAGATCATCAAAATGTTATGTTGTGGTCCATATTTCATAACCCTCTCTCTGGGTGTATAGGGTTTTCTTCAGTGAACAATTGGAACTGGTTTGAGACAATTCTTTGTTGCAGAGAGCCATGTCCATCAGAATTGATCATCATGTAATACTATTGTTGCTGTGTATGATGATCTCCTGGTTCTGCTTGTTTCACTCAGCATCAGTTCATGCAAGTCTCTCCAGGCCTCTCTGAAATCGTCCTGCTGGTCGTTTCTTACAGAGCAATAATATTCCATAACATACATATGCCATAATTTAGTCAGCCACTCTCCAATTGATGGGCATCCTTTCAGTTTCCAGTTTCTAGCCACTACAAAAAGGGCTGCCACAAACATTCTTGCACATTTGAGTCCCTTTCCCTCCTCTAAGATCTCTTTGGGATATAGGCCCAATAGAAACACTGCTGGGTCAAAGGGTATGCACAGTTTCATAACTTTTTGAGCATAGCTCCAAATTGATAGCTAAACCAGGTAGGGTGAAAACAGAGAAAGAAAACAATAGACCAATTTCCCTAATGAATATTGATGCAAACATTTTAAATAAGATATTAGCAATGAGATTACAGAAAGTCATCCCCAGGATAGTACACTATGACCAAGTAGGATTTATACCAGGGACGCAGGGCTGGTTCGATATTAGGAAAACTATCAGCATAATCAATTAAATTAATAACCAAACTAACAAAAATCATATGATTATCTCAATAGATGCAGAAAAAGCATTTGATAAAATCCAACACCCTTTCCTATTAAAAACACTAGAGAGTATAGGAATAAATGGGCTTTTCCTTAAAATGACCAGTAGCATCTATTTAAAACCATCAGCAAGCATCATATGTAATGGAGACAAACTAAAACCATTCCCAATAAGATCAGGAGTGAAACAAGGCTGCCCACTGTCACCATTACTATTTAATATTGTATTAGAAATGTTAGCTTTAGCAATAAGAAAAGAAAAAGGGATAAAAGGAATTACAGTAGGTAATGAAGAAACCAAATTATCACTCTTTGCAGATGACATGATGGTATACTTAGAGAACCCTAGAGACTCAACTAAAAAACTACTAGAAACAATTCACAACTTTAGCAAAGTTGCAGGATACAAAATAAATCCACATAAATCATCAGCATTTTTATATATTACCAACAAAGTTCAGCAGCAAGAGATACAAAAAGAAATTCCATTCCAAAAAACAGATGATAGGATAAAATATTTGGGAATCTATCTGCCAAGGAAAAGTCAGAAACTATATGAACTAAACTACAAAACACTTTCCACACAAATACGATCAGACCTAATCAATTGGAAAAACATTAAGTGCTCATGGGTAGGCAGAGTGAACATAATAAAAATGACAATACTACCCAAACTAATCTACTTATTTAGTGCCATACCAATCAAACTCCCAAGAAATTATTTTACAGATCTAGAAAAAATAGTAGCAAAGTTCATTTGGAAGAACAAAAGGTCAAGAATTTCAAGGGAATTAATGAAAAAAAAAAGGCAGATGAAGGTGGCTTTGCTGTACCAGATCTAAAACTATATTATAAAGCAGCAGTCATCAAAACCGTTTGGTACTGGCTAAGAAATAGAGCAGTCGATCAGTGGCACAGGATAGGTTATCAGTACAATCCAGCCAATAATGTTAGCAATTTAGTGTTTGATAAACCCAAAGACCCCAGCTTTTGGGATAAGTACTCACTATTTGGCAAAAACTGCTGGGAAAATTGGAAACTAGTGTGGAAGAAATTAGGGCTTGACCACACATAACACCAATTACCAAGATGAGATCTAAATGGGTTCATGATCTAGATATAAAGAGTGATATAAGCAAATTAGAGGAACGTAGTATAGTTTACCTCTCAGACTTGTGGAGATGGAATAAATTTATGTCCAAAGAAGATCTGGAACTCCTAATTGAACACCAGATGGATAATTTTGATTATATTAAGTTAAAAAGTTCCTGTACAAATAAAACTAATGCAGACAGATTAGGAGGGAAGCATCAAATTGGGAAATCATCTTTACATTTAATGGTTCTGATAAAGGCCTCATTTCTAAAATATATAGAGAATTGTCTCATATATAAAAGAATTCAAGCCACTCTTCAATAGATAATTGGTCAAGGCATATGAATAGACAATTTTCAGATGATGAAATTAAAACCATCTCTAGTCATATGAAAAGTTGCTCCAAATCACTATTGATCAGAGAAATGCAAATTAAGACAACTCTGAGGTACCACTACACACCTGTCAGATTGGCTAAAATGACAAGAAAAGATAACGATGAATGTTGGAGGGGATGTGGGAAAGCTGGAACACTACTACATTGTTGGTGAAACTGTGAATGGATCCAGCTATTCTCGAGAGCAATTTGGAGCTATGCTCAAAAAGTTATCAAACTGTGCATACCCTTTGACCCAGCAGTGTTTCTATTGGGCCTATATCCCAAAGAGATCTTAGTGGAGGGAAAGGGACCCAAATGTGCAAGAATGTTTGTGGCAGCCATTTTTGTAGTGGCTAGAAACTGGAAACTGAATGGATGCCCATCAATTGGAGAGTGGCTGAATAAATTATGGTATATGAATGTCAGGAAATATTATTGTTCTATAAGAAACGGCCAGCAGGATGATTTCAGAGAGGCCTGGAGAGACTTGCATGAACTGATGCTGAGTGAAGTGAGCAGAACCAGGAGATCAATGTACACGGCAACAATAATACTGTATGATGATCAATTCTGATGGACATGGCTCTCTGCAACAAAGAATTGTCTCAAACCAGTTCCAATTGTTCACTGAAGAAAACCATATACACTCAGAGAGAGGGATATGAAATATGGACCACAACATAACATTTTCATGCTCTCTATTGAGGTTTGCTTGCATTGTGTTTCCTTTCTCTGATTTTCTTTTTTTTTTCTTGTAGATAGTATTTTTCTTGTACAAGTTGTCAAGTATTTCAACATTATTAACATGTAGTGGACTTCCTGCCATCTAGGGGAGGGGAGAGGACTGGGGGTAAAATTTGTAATGGAAAGCTTTGTAAAGATCAGTGCTGAGGAACTACCCATACTTATGTTATACAAATAAAAAGCTTTAATAAAAAAAAAAGATGTGTATACAAAATGTACCTACTTCCTATAATAGGGACCAATAATATTTAAAATTCTCCAAATATTCACTGGTAAGGAAGATTTTTTTCTTTTTTTTCCCCTTAAAGCTAATTGATAATTATAATATGTAAATGCATTTTCACTAAGTTCTGACATTCTTTACAGAAGCATGGAGATATAGTGGATTTACCATCTAAAGGGAACATTAATATATCAAACTTTATCACTATCAGGTTATAATAATTCAGTAAATAAATTATGCATAATTTTGCCCCTTTTCAACTTCAAAGAGTCTATCTAGTCAAATTTTAAATGATGATGAAAGTAGTGATAGTATATTATAATAAATATTACTTCCTTACAGCTGAATTGTTTCTCTTGTAGATCATATTTTGCCCTCCATGCTTTCTGAAATTGACCATGTTTGACACCTTAGCTGCTTGCCAAGGATAATAGTAGTATGTGCCTACACATTTCTTGAAGGCTACGTGTCTTATCTCTTTCTTCCACACCTTAAAGTTAATAATGTTTCTCTAATAACTACCACAGGTTCTCAAAACTTGACTGTTAACAAACAAAGCATTTAGGTATTATGAAATACACATTATTAGTATCCATAAAAGTTATCACTTACACCCTGCTAGATTTCTTAATTATTGTGATTCAATTAGCCAAAAAACAAAATATAGAAAGCATAGCTTGCCTGTTATTTGCTCAAAAACCGCATCCCATAATTAAATTGAAATATGGAAGATAAAAAAAAACAATGCTGTGAAGAATGGGAGAGTTTAATTTACTTCATTCTCCTGCCTATCACTTTCAAGTTACAGCTGAATCACGACCATTAAAGAGAATTATAGGTTGTAAAGTCCAAAGGATGCTGATATAAAATGACAGATGACTCTAGTAGGTAAAGGAAAGGACAATATTGTAAGCATAAAATCTCAGAATTAGACCATATCACAAAGGACATCTAGTCCAAACAAAATCAGGATAAGAATTTCCCAGAAAACACACTCAGATTTTGCTTGAAAACATCCAGCATAAGGAAATTCACTATCCTTTCGGGCATCCCCACTTTTCATCTGGATAGCTCTAATTATTGTAATTTTTTAAAAAATCATTGCCAACATTTGCTTTTATATTACATTCATTTTCATTATATAGGAGCTGTCAGATGCAAGGATATTTCCAACATTAACATCATGAATACAACTGCTTTTCATAATAAAAAATTTAAACATGAGTAATTTACCTTTCAATGAATTTAACCACAATGATTATATTCTATATGCATATCATTTTGCTCCAAATAAATTATTTTTAGTACTCACAAACAACATAAGTTTGAACCAAAAAAAATGTCTTCAACACAATTCAAAACAGATAAAATGAAAGCAATGATTTTTGGTAGAGAAGAATCAAGTAGAATAACAAAGAGAAGAAAAATCTATGATATCCTTTAATTATGCTATTTATTAACATTGCAGCCCTGTGATTCTAAAGCATCTCAAGCCATAATGGAAAGAATCAGGATCAGTGACATAATTATTAATAGCAATGGCTTATTTAGAGATGATAGACCTCTATCTCAACTCTTCTTCTCTTCTTGCTCCTTTTCTTTCTCTTCCTTCTCCTCTGCCTCTCCCTTCTTTCTCTCTGCTCTCTGCCATTCATTTCTCTTTCCTTCCCTCCCTTTCTCTATTTCTTTTTATCTCTACTCTTCCCCCCTTCTCCATTTCTCTCTCCCTCACTTTCTACCTTTTCCTTTCTCTCTCCATCTCTCTGCCCTTTTCTTTCCCTTCCCCTTTTATATTTAGCATTCTGAAGAATTTTTAAAATATGCATTATTCTCTATTTCATATAACTAATGAAAACTAAAGGAGGAAATTGTATCTTTCAGCAATAAAATAAAAGTGCATTTTTCAAGAAGACAGAAATCAACTTTTCTTAAAGGGACAAAGTCAAGCTAAGCCATGAAAAGACAATTAATAGAACTCTTACATTTAGAGCTGAAAGAGATGTCAGAGGACCTTTAGTCCAGTTCTTTGTTTCACAGATAAGGAAAATGAAAGCCAGAAAGATTAGATTCCTTACCCAAGGTCAACATAGTAGAACAAGATAAAGATTGAATTTGAACCCAGGTGCTCTGACCCTAAATCTACCAAACTTTACTCTATCTCATATAAACTTTACCTAGAGCATAATAAACTTATTGGACAAAAGATGAGATTTCATTTAAAAATGTGAATCCTCATACACATCAGTGTATATCTTAAATAATGTCATTGTGGTGTTTAAAATGCTATTTTTGAAACTATGGAAAATAAAAGAACATTTTCATATATTCCTACATACTACAGAAGAATTATAATTTTGACTATTATGAAGTAATTTTCTAACTTGTAAACTTTAAAGCCTCCATGTCAGTTATTCCTAAAAGGAAAAAATAAAATGCATTATAAAATAAAAATCTTTGGTGATTGATATGAAAAAACAATTTGCAAGCATGCATTCAAACATTCATTAGTTTATATTGTGCTTTGGAGGATGAAAATGAGATCTACATTAAAGTAAATTTGGATTCAAAAGATAACAGTTATTGTGACCTTTTAAATGCACTGAGATTATTTTATTAAAATTATTTGATCATGTGAGAAATGATGGGTAAAAGTGGGGATAACGGGAAATATTTTCTTTTAAAACAAAATTGTCCCTAAGCTCCAGTGGTATCTCAAATTTTTTGTTCATTCAATTTAAAAAATAATTGATTAAAATGCTACTACATACAGAACACTATTCTAAGTCCTGGGGAAGAAATGTAGTTTATTTACATAATCTGAAATTTAGGCTCTTATGGACTTTACGGTTTCACTGGTGGTGATAAGAAATGTATATAAAAGGGGCAGCTAGGTGGCGCAGTGGTTAGAGCACCAGCCCTGAAGTCAGGAGGACATGAGTTCAAATCTGGTATCAGACACTTCCTAGCTGTGTGACCCTGGGCAAGTCACTTAACCCCAATTGCCTCAGCCAAAAGCAAAAAAAAAGAAAAAAGAAAAAAAATGTATATAAAAAAGATAATTGTCATGTAAAATACAATAGGGATAAACTATTGAAGTAGTCTTGAATGGGTATTGACAAGGGTCTAGAATGCTAGGAACAGAGAATGAATTTAAAATAATTTAAAACATTCATATTTAGATATTCTGTAGGCAGATAGAGAATTGGATCCAGAATGGTGAAGGAAAGCCTAAGCTAGAGATATAAATTTGGGAGTCATCCTTGTGGATGTAATCCCTTCAGGCTTCTCCCTTGACTTGAGATAAATTATATTCACCTCCTGTTTTTTACCTTCCAAACTACTCCTTTTAAAAATATTAATTTATAGAATAAAACAAACATTTCTACAATGTGGCATAATAAAAATGATTACAAATGAAACTTCAAATCTAATATGCACAACTTGCTATCCCTTTCAAATATACAGCAAAATTATTATGTAAATTTCTTTATTTCCTTTTTTTTCTTCCTATTGAAGTAGTCTTGAATGGGTATTGACAAGGGTCTAGAATGCTAGGAACAGAGAATGAATTTAAAATAATTTAAAACATTCATATTTAGATATTCTGTAGGCAGATAGAGAATTGGATCCAGAATGGTGAAGGAAAGCCTAAGCTAGAGATATAAATTTGGGAGTCATCCTTGTGGATGTAATCCCTTCAGGCTTCTCCCTTGACTTGAGATAAATTATATTCACCTCCTGTTTTTTACCTTCCAAACTACTCCTTTTAAAAATATTAATTTATAGAATAAAACAAACATTTCTACAATGTGGCATAATAAAAATGATTACAAATGAAACTTCAAATCTAATATGCACAACTTGCTATCCCTTTCAAATATACAGCAAAATTATTATGTAAATTTCTTTATTTCCTTTTTTTTCTTCCTCCTATCCTCCTTCCAGTTATAGTTACCAATCTATATAAACATACATATACATATATATGCATAGTATTATATGTATATGTTTATATATGTGTGTGTATATATAAGTGTATGTATGTATGTATATAAAAATTATTCTATATGTAGTTCTATATATACAAACTACTCCTTTGATACATTGTCCTCCTTTCAACCTTTTAAGATGTTTATTCCCCAAGATTATGTCTTTAACACTTAGCCTTACTGTCTGTCCCTGGTAATATCATAGATCCAATATATTATAAGACCTTCATTCATTCATAAACTTACTTAAATATACATTTATTAAGCATCTATTATATACAAAACAGTAGGCATCTCGGCGGCTCAGGGGATAGAGTGCTGGAGTCAGGGGTCAGAAAGATCTGAATTCAAATTGACTTGGGTAAGACATTTTACTTCTATTTGCCTTGATTCACTGGAGAAAGAAAAGGCAAGGCACTTCAGTATCCTTGCCAAGAAAACCCTGTGGACAGCATGGTTCATGGGGTCACAAAGAGTTGGACAAGAGAAGTATGTAAAATACTGTGTTGGATACTGAAGAGATATGAATAAGTTCAAAGTACTATACTAAGAGAACTGAGAAGAATAATTTTTAGAATCAGAGATAGGTAAGGCACAGGTAAAGTCACATTTGAACCTTATCTTAAAAGAAGACTAGTGTTTTAATAAATACTAACTGGCCAGGGATAGTAGGAAAACAAGTAAAGAAGTTTAAATTACTTTTATAAAGGATGCAGAATATATAACAGGTTAACATAAGTAAAACATAAACTTTAATTAAACAGATAGTAATATTGGATCCTATTTTTGACAGATCTAAGTTGAATGAATTAGGGTAACTATAATTAATTCTCATTGTATGAGAAATAGAAATAGAAAATATGGTGCCTGCCCTCAAAATTAAAGGCAGAGGCTTAATATAGAAATAAAACAACTGAAAAATACTTTAAAACAACACCAACAAAGACATTGTAACAAACATTCTCATATAAAATATTCAAAAACCATAAATTTATATCATAGAATTTTAGAGCTGGAATGAAAGAGATCATTTATTTACATATATCACATTCATTTCTGGAAAGGTCATTCCTCCTCCTTACCCTCTATCAGTAAAAAGGAAAAAGAAGAAAAAAAAAGAATTGAGGAAAACCAGCCAACATATCAACCAAATCTGACAATATTTGTAACATTTCACATTCATCATTCCCTACTCTGCAATGAAAGAAATGAAGTTCATTATCTCAACTTCTCTGAGGATTAAGTTTCATTTTACATATTGTTATTATATTATTATTAATTCCATTTGCATTACCATAATTATGGAAAACACTGCTTTTCTAGGTTTACTTACTCTTTTTTTTTAATCAGGTAACTTTATTCTTTACCAGTTAACATGTCTTCACATGTTTCTCTGAATCTATAGTCGTCATTTCTAACAGTTTGGGAAGATTCAGTTACCTGTAATGTTATATTTATAAATGTTAGCCATTATTATTACTATCATCATTATTATTTATACTTATGAATACACACAAATATATCCTTCCTTATTGTCTTTAATCCTCTTGGAATATATGCCCAATATGGGATTTCTGGGTCAGTTATGTAGGAATTTTCATAATTTTTACAAATAATACCCAATTATGGATGTTTAGACTAAACAGCTTCTACCTAAGTTTCTTTAAATAGTGAACAATTGTATCATATTTAAAGAACTATCATTTACAATTTTGATTTCAACACAATTTTTCAGAAATGTATATATATATATGTATGCATATGTGTGTATACATATATTTCATTATATATATATATATATATACATATATAGACAGCTATAAAAACATATACACACATAGTCATTGGAAAAACACTAAAAGATTGTGACACTGGGGAAAAAAGTTTAGATATGTGTCATTCATGGCAGTCTCCTTGAGGGAGATTGGTAACAGGGGGGTACTGATAGTGTCTGACACAGGATTTTCCTTACTACAGAAGCTCAAAATAGGTGTAAAGGGATTATGACAGTGACTTCACCTGACCCAACCATATCTCTGTCTTTTGTCAGCCATCATGTTGGTTTCAGAATAAGTCAGTATAACATTTCAATCACCATGCTGCTGATTTATTTTTTACACCTGTCAAGGCTGAAGGCAAATGTGCTCCAAGAGCCATTCCACTTGAAGGAAATCCATGGAAATTAGAAATAGACTGCATTCTACAAGGAACTGTCAGTTTTGTGTAAGGTTTTGCAAGCTCCCTTTTATTTCCTATTTAATCTGCAAATAGAAAGGGAAGGAAAGGGTAAAGGTCAAGTTAAAGTGTCCCCAAGTGAAATTTCAATTGTATAGCTTTCTAAGTCATGATACTGAAGTACTCACTCTTTGCCTTGACATAAGTGTTTCCTAGCTTTCATTTGTTTTTATACTTTATATATATTTTTTTAATGGAGCAATGAATGTGACCCTCATTCACCAAAATGATAAATAGGAAGATATTCTGACAGTGTCTCACTTTCATTTTCATTATTACTTTATCTTGATAATAATCTGGACTCATTTTGGCATGCCTAAATTAGACACATATGGCATTGATTCCATATTACTAATTTTAAGAGACATAAATTTAATAGTAATCATTTAAAATTTGTGCAATAAGTTTACATTAATACAAAATATTGAATTTAGACAATAATTCAGTGTGTGCAAACAAAGCCACTGGCATTTATAACATGATAAAAAGAAAGTATTTGGATGATCAAAGAACCTGAGGAGTATCATACATGAATTAGACAAAAAAACTTCTGGAAAACTATCTCCCATTAGGACAGATTCATACATTCTTTCCAATAATAAAATAATAAAAACCCTTTTAGTTCCAATAATCAAAGTAAAAATATTGTCCATTCTCACAAAAATTCCACTTTCTATATTTTCTACAGAAAGCACTTTCTGCTGTCAAAAAAGTAAAAATATTACCTAACTTATTCTTCAAAAATAACACCAGTGCATTTTTCCAATTAAAATCATATTCACAACACAATATATTGAATTAAAGAGGTTATTTTTCTATATTTTATTCTAAAACTTAGTGGCATTTTAAAATTAAATTTACATTTAAAAAAAATGTCTCCCCTTTAAAGGTTTACTCCTCAGATGTGCTAAAGACATGAAGATTAGAACAATGACAGAGGGAAAGGTTACCTATGACATGTCTATATTGTAGCATTATCTCTCCTGCTATTTTGATTATATGAAAGTTTTAATTTCATTCCAAAAACATTCATTAATTGGCTTTTATGTGGTAGGCCCTGAAGATACAAAGACAAAATAGTCCCTGTTCTTTAAAAATCCCATATTTTGCTAGATCAAATAAATAATCATTTTTAAGTAATCATCTCATTCTATTTTCTCCTAAATTCCACTTCTACTATCTGCTAATAAGTATATGAGAGAGGAGGAAAGATGAAGAAGGGCAAAACACATTATTTCCATAGAAATCACTTCTTGTTCCTGTCTACTACTGCCACAAATAATGCCCATTTCTTGGCAGATTGGAAGAAATTAAAGCTGATTGGTTAACGAAAAGAAGAATAACAGCATGCAAAAATTCTAATATTCTTCTGTATATTGCTACCACTATTGTTAAGGAGCAATGTTAATATTCCAACCTCTTCTTGGGGTAATTCTGGAAATAGTAGTTTGTACTAAAATGTTTACTTGTGACTTCTTCAAAAAAAGGAATGGGATTTTCTGCTCTGTGTATGTGAGGAGAGAAAGAAAGAGGGAAGGAAGGATGAAGGGAGAGAGGGAGAGAGAGAATAGAGAGATAGAAAGATGTGTCAAAGATCTAACTTTTTAATGTGTGGAATGGGGGAGGCTTAACTTGGAAACTATTAATCTGGTGGTCAGAAATCACCATGACATAGCTCTAGTGAGATCTGCAAACCTATTTACCAACACTTAGGTTAAAAATAAGCAAAAAATGTCACTAGCTTTAACTATCTTCTCAAAATGCTGGGGAAAATGAGTTTGAAACTGAACATGTTGAAAAAAACACTGGCATGAAACGACACTCTAGTCAGATGCACATTTTGATTTAACACAGATGGGTACAAAATGATTTCGCCAATTCTAAATGTTCCCAATGAGGCTTTCACAAATAGCTCTGTTCCCCTAGTAGTATGCAACTTCAGCCAAAAGTGTTGCAAATACACAATAAATGTTTTGATTCAGATGTACCCAATCCATACCAAAGGTTTCTGAATTATCTGAATTAAATCCATTGAAAGTGTGTGTGTGTGTGTGTGTGTGTGTGTGTGTGTGTGTGTGTGTGTGTATGTGTAGGAAATCACCACTCAATTATTTAGGAAGTCACTTAAATTTGAGTTACATTTAAAACTCCTTGCAAACAGTAATACACAATTATTAAGGTATTTCATAAATTATTTCCATACTTGCTATAATCCCTTTTATCCCATAGCATTCTTTTGATGACTTCTTCCAAAACTCTTCCCTTGCTAACTCTCCTGAATCTATTTCTAATTACTACTCCTGGTAGCTATTTTACCTCTTCATTATGTCTGTAACTTGTCTTAAATTAAAGTGAAAGAGGAGATTGCCTCAATCCCTACCTAGCCTTAATCACCAAAAGGATCCTGCCTCAGTCAAACTGAGACCTGTGGAAGACCTTAGCTTAAAAGGCCAAGGTCTCCCATTGCACCTAGGGCCATCTCCAGTCGTCCTGATCTCCATCTTGTCACTGGACTCAGATGGCTCTGGAGGGAAAAGTGATGAAGGGAAGCTTGCACAGCTCTCCCTCCCTCAAATCCCATTCACTTGCATGTCATGGCATCACCTTCCTGATGTCATGGTCCTCTTTGAAAACGAAGGACAAATAACAATAACAATCTATATTTGAAAAAAATGCATTATGAAAAAGCTAGAGAACTTTTAGACTACAGAAGAGAGGAGTTAGGAATGATTTATGATCCTTGTCTCCACAAACCTGAAGAGTTATAATGTGTTATGTTGCATATGGAATTTGTTGGGATTCAAAGATAGGACAAAACAACCAGAGCTTTTCCCAAGGAATCAGAATATATAAGGTACAAAGTATATTCAATATGATAATCAAATTTTCTTTTTAGTCAACAAAATGTATTTTTTTGATCTTTTCTTTTGAATTAAAAAGTTGACTTAAGGATACATTTGTGCAGTTTGCCCGAACATGCTGCTGCCTCCAAGCAACTGTAATTGTTCCTTATAGTCCCAGATTTGTCCTAATACCATGGATTAGACTAGGGGATATGTGACATCCCTGGCAACTTTGAAAGTTTATTATTAAATTCACACCCCCTCCCCAACTAATGGATTTTCCGAATTTTTCCTATAATCTAATGAATCATTTCAGACCTCTGGACTCATTGAGAGTCTCTGTTTAGACAATAAAGGCTTTACAAATGTTAATTAAATGTGAGTAAAGGTACTGTTGATAATTTTAGTCTTTAGTATAGGGTGAGGGAAAAGTGAATAGTGGTAACCAGATCTGTTATTTGTATATAATGAATTTCCAGTTAGGAAACTCCCTCTACTAATGATATAACAATTCTGCAACTTCTGGTTTAGAAAATTACCTAGGGTCACTAAGAACCTAAGTATTTCAACAAGTGACATCTAGCCAGTATGTGTCAGAGAATGCACTCGAACCCAGGTCCTCAGGATTTCTCCCAGCGTTCTGCCCATAATGCTAGGCTGTTTCTGCTATCCCTATATTTTCTGATGAGGGAAAAGCTAGAATATTCAATATAAAATGATAACTCTATAGAATGCATTCTGCAATGAATACTTTAAAGAGAATACATTTTTATCAAAGTTATTATTTATGCTTTGCTCTGAGAATTCTGATAATTTTCTAATAATAATGATAATAATTAACATTTATATAGCAATTACTATGTGTCAGGAACTGGGCTAAGTTTCTTATATTATTCACTTGACCTTCATAGCAGCTCTTGGATTTGGTGCTATTATTATCTCCATTTTACAGATGATGAAACAGACGAAAAGAGGTTGAATGATTTACCCAGGATCACACAGCTAGTAAGTTATGAGGCTGAATCTTAACTAGGGTTTCCCTGAATACAGGTGGGGGAAACCAAAATTTTATTAGTTTTTAAGAACATGCTGCTATTCCTGTTCAAATTTTAATAAAACATTTAAGCTTTGTTTCATAGAAACATAACTGAATAGAATGATTTCTACCAAATAGCAAATTATTCATGGAACTTATCATGTAAAGAAGTTATGTCCTGAGGATGTTAAATACTTTGAGGGGTACATTATCTTCTTTAAGAGATTTATAAAGTTTTTAGAGAAACTATTCAGTAAAAGTTTGAGAAGAAATGCAACTTCCAATTCAATTTCATACACTTCAATTAGTATTTAATCATCATAAGACATGAAGTACAATATAGTGCTGGGTTGCTTAGGTCTTTAAAGATAGCTTTCATTTAAAAAAAGTATTCTGGTATTACTGAGACATCTGTCAAAATAATGAAAATAGTTGGACAGATAAAATCCTATCAGTCATAGGAAAGAACCTAGAAAGAGAGAGGACTACAGAGCTAGAGCCATTTTGAAACAACTCTGATATTGACCCATTCCCATTGTGGTGATGAGATTACAGATTCCTAGGAACAAGAAAATAATAATTCACATTTTCCTGGCATACTAAAGTTTATACAGCACTTTCCTTACATTAACCTGTGAGGTAGCTAGCAAGGGAGATATATTCCTCATTGAACTGAAGAAACACAAGTTCAGAAAAGTTAAATCATCTTCTGTGACCTAGAGGAAAAAAAATCTAACTCTCATGCTCAGTTTCCTCATTTCTAAGTAAGACTAGATGAGTTCTAAGTTTCCTTTTATCTTTGCAACTAAGGTACTATGATCCTAACAGAAGCATGTGAAGAAAAGATGGTGAATTTCATTGCTTTTAGTAAATGATCTATAACCACAGGATATGAGTTGGAATTTATGGATCATTTTTCAGCCAAACTGAAAAAGTAAACATAAATTTTTTACAAAAATACTTAGCAGAGAGTTTGATTCTAGAAACTATGTTTATTTTTCTAACTCCCTATTTTTTTCTTCTTTGGGAATTGTAATTGACAATCTATGTCATAGTCATGGCCATAGGACATTTAATTCTTACTTTCCAGAAGACTTCAGGGTTTTACTTATAATATCTGATAAAACATTGTTAAGTGATAAGTTGAATGCATTTCAATATTTCATCAAGTTTAAGGACTTAAACTTTTTTTTCTCTTAATAGTACAAAAGGAATGACTTTCAAATTCCAAATGCAGTCTGCAATTTATTTTTTAAGAATTCATTTTATTTGAAAAAACTTAATAACAAAAAAGAAAAACACAAAAGAATGCAAAACAAAAGAACACTGTCATGTGCTCAGCAAAACATACGTCATGTTTTTTAACAACATAAATCTATTTGCAAAATTCTGAAACTTCGAGTCCACAGTCAATAATTCAAACTTGTAGAAGTCCATATACTAAATTCAGGCAAATATGGGGCAGTGACATCATGAAGCATCTACAGGGACATACTTTTTGAGCAACAGGTACTCTAGGGCACAACATTTGAAATTTTTTTCTGATAGGGCAAAGAGGGAAAGAATTAAAAAGAAGTAAGTTTAGTCCAGTAAAAATAAATCAATGGAAAACAATTGGCTAAAATAAAACTTTTTAAGTGGAAAAACTACCTTGATAAAATAGAATCTCACTATTTAAGCTGTGTTAATAAGCAATGGTTCTTAATTTGACACAGATCTTTTCACACTATCAAAAAAGGGTTTTAGCAAGATTGCCTTTTGTACAAATCTAGAATAAATAAAAATCCCCTGCTGTATTGATGGTCCTTCCAAATGCCTTAAAAACAATAATTTTATTGTGTGACTCTATGAACCAGCTTAGTATCTTGTACTGGTAGCTATTCAATCAATGTTTGCTGAATGAATGAGTAAATTATAAATCTGAAGAACACATTATTTGCTAAGGAGGAATTCCTAATGATCACTTTGTTCCTAAAGGAGAATTAACAGTATTCAACATAGTAAAGCCAGTGCCATGAAAGCTAGTAATAATTTGAATGGTGATTTACATTATTTTAAAAGACAAGCAGTAGAAGGAAACATATAAGTGAAACATGGAATATACAAAAAAAACTTTAGAAAAAGGATGGACAATAACTCCTAGATCCTTCACATGATCTGCTTAAGGTATCAGCGCCAGCTATATTTTGTCTCTGTATCTCACATGTTACTTCTCTGAATGTGATATTAGTAAGAGGTAAATGAAGCATAGCCTGGCAATCTGAACAAAATTATTTGCTCTTAAATTTAATAATTAATTATAATTCTACTACACAAAGCATTAAATGAAAAGATTAAACACATATTTAATGGAACAAATTAAAGATAAATCATTCCTATTTCTGGTTTCTTAATCAAATCTAAGAGGTTAAGACTACAGTCCTACATTTAAACCAGTGTTAGAAGAGAGAAATGATGAAAAACTCTATAAACATTTAATGACCACACAAGACATTTAAAACTTGCAGTTGAAAAATTACCTCTAATTAAGTTCCAGATATATCCTTCATCTGAGAGAAATCTATTTTAAAATCATAAAAAAACAGGTTTCCTTCATCAGCGCTGAATCGAACAATATACAGAGTTCATTTTCAGTACACATGGAAATAATGAAGACATTATTTCATTAGAAAAGCAAATCAAAAATGCTGTTGTTTGATTTGAAGGCACTGTTACCTCTACTGATATGGAAGGCAGAAGAGCCTAGTAGATAGAAAGCCAGTCTCAGAGTAAGGAAGATCTGAGGTCAAATTCTACTTCTTAAAAATAGAAGACCACTCATCCCAGTCAACTCTCTAAGGATATAAATGCAGAGAAGGTATACGCCTGTATTATTAATGATCTTTTCATTGTAAAATCTAATGCTTTTTCTCAATTCTTAGCTTTCTTGCCTTCTCTATGGCATTTGAAACTGCTGACCACATTCTCCTCCAAAATATTTTTTTCTTTCTTGGAATTTTATGATACTGCTCCCTTTTGATTCTCTTCCTGCTTAGCAGCTAGATGGCAAATAGAAGAACTGAGTTCAAATCTGTCCTTAGACATTTCCTAGATTGTGACCCTGGGCAAGTCACTTAACATCTATCTCAGTTTTCTCATCTGTAAAATGGGGGTAATGATTAGTACTACCCCACCCCTCCATCCCCCACCCAGGGCCCTGGCTGTTATGATGATTAAATAAGATAATTGTAAAGTACTTAGCATGGTGTTTGACACTTAGTAAGAACCATATAAATATTAACTATCATTATTATTGTTGTTGTTTAGTCTTCTCAGACTCTTTGTGACTCTATTTGTGGTGTTCTTGGCAAACAAGGTAGAGTGGTTTGCCATTTTCTCCTCTAGCTTATTTTATAGAGGGGAACTAAGGCAAACAAAGTTAGGTGACTTGTCCAAGGTCACAGAACTAGTACATGTCTGAAGTCAAATCTGAACTCAAGAAGATTAATGTTCCTGACTCCAGGCCAAGTACTCTAGCTGCTAAAATACCTACCTGCCTTCCTACATGAAATACTGGGTTGGAGAGGTAGGGAGAAGGAAATCTTCTTCCATAAAGTTTTTAAGCATTAAGCATAAAATATTTAAGTGTTCCTGATGAAAGAACTAGAGCTGAATAGAAAATTCACTTTTAATTACAGAACTCAAGCATAAAAAAGGTAAATAGGAAAGAGAAATCATAAGGGATTTAATAAGGTTCAACTTCCATAGGAAGATGATAACGTCTAACTCCAAAGAACTTTTTCATTATTAAATACAAAGAGCACATAGTGGTAGATAAATGTGTAATGAACACAGAAAGAAAGCATGGGACTAGAATGGAATGACATCCAAAAAAAATTAAGGGATGAGAAAAAGAGATGTACAGGGAGAAGGGGAAAGAGAGAGGTAGATGGGGTAAATAATCTTACATAAAAGAGGAATGAAACAGCTTTGACAATGAAACAGAATGGAATAATGAATAGGTGGGGAGGAGTGGCAGGGAAAGCTTGAACCTTAAGTTCATTGGAATTGGTTCAAAGATGGAATAATATACATACTCAGTTGGGTATGGAAATATTTCTTATCCTACAAGGAAGTAGGGAAAGAGAAAGAGAAAATAAAATAAAGGCTGATATAAGGTAGGGAAGATTGGGAAAGGCAATGGTAAAAAACAAAGCACTTTTGAGGAGGAATAGGGGAGGAAAGAGAGAAAAGAAATATTTGAAATAAGTTCTTAATCTTTTTTTTAGAAAAATAAAAAAATCTGAAATAATTTCCCTCTGAAATTGAAAATAGTAACTATAGAAAGACTCATGGGGTAGAGAACCATATGTCAACAAATTCCTTGCTTCAACTGAGTCACATGTGAACAACATGAGGCAAAGTCAATTATGTTTTATATATTAATAATAAAATGTCCAAATATTCATTCTATCATGAACATTTTAGTGAAAATCAAAAATAAAATTCCTGGAATTCACATTTCCACAATACATGGCATGAGTTCTTGTTTCTGGAGTCTGCTATCTGAAGAAAAAGATATTAGCATATTTTACTATAATTTCAGCAAAATCAATGAGCATAATTATATATGATTTTCAGGTTTTTCAATATCAATCTGTATTTTTTGATGCTCATGTAATCAGAGATTATTTACAAGCTTACTTAGGAATAACTAGCTGAAGCAGAGATCTCTAACATGTTTATGAGGATTTGAATTCAAGTCTATATTCACAAAAGGAATAGACATATTTCAGACATGAAAGATTTCTATGAATACAGTAGGAATTTTAATAACACTAACAACATTTGACAACTTAATTTAAATATACAGGTGCAGCAATCATACATACCAGATTTTCTGGGATAGTTCAATTTCAAAAACTACTTTTAACAAGGTTTTACAAAAGAAATATGATTTGTTAAGTCATGTGTCTTGATTTTTTGGTCTGGCAAATATGGTCAGTAAGAATTAAAACTGGTTTCTCATACCTCCTTAGAAAAAATAAGTCTGCATCAACATAATACTAATGAAATTCTGGAAACAGAAATGGAAGAATGG
Organism: Myrmecobius fasciatus; assembly: GCA_023553655.1. Classification (NCBI taxonomy): domain Eukaryota; kingdom Metazoa; phylum Chordata; class Mammalia; order Dasyuromorphia; family Myrmecobiidae; genus Myrmecobius; species Myrmecobius fasciatus. The sequence continues at coordinate 112,353 of JAJPUD010000021.1, read as the reverse complement.
ATCTTGAAATCATTATCCGTGCCCAAATTACAACATCACTTATCAAAAATTTTCTGTATTTTTACCACTCTATATCAACTGGGGAAAAAATTAGTAGAGGGAAAAGTTGAAAAGTGACAGAGGAATAAAAAAAATTAAATGTCAGCATCATTTCTGTAGTTCTTGCTAAACTTTATTATTCTCTTAATTCTTCATTGTAAGATATTTGATTACATTTATCATTGGATTCTAAGGCTTTTATCAGCATCCTGACAACTGCTTGTTTATTCTCCTATTCTTGGAAAGCAATTTCTTGATTGAATAGTTTAAAGGAGAGGAGAACAGATAGAGAAGAAGGTAGTAGAACTTAACTGTTCAGAAAGGCTTCAAAACTTAAGGTCATGCATCAAAAGAAATGTTAACAAAGTATTAGCACAATTATTAAGTACTTACTATGTGCTAAGGAGGGAAAGCAGAGGCAATGAAAATAGACCTTTTTTTTTTTTTAACAGGAGTTGAGCTGTGAAAAGGAAGTGACACATTAAAATATTGAGCAGGAGGGGAATGGTAGAATGATGAGGACATTTTTAAGGAAGGGGGCAAAGAGGGGAGGGACTGAAGGTTATTTGTAGTTTGCTACAATAAAAAAGGTCTATTTCATCATCTGGGAGTAAAGAGAAGAATTGAAATTACTTTCATTTATGGTTTAACATATCTTATAAGCACATGTTTATTCTCACATTATAAATTCTTATAAACTCAGATTATAATCTATTTTGAGGGCAGGAACCAAGTTTTAACTTCTTTTGCATTCTCAGTATTCATCACAGTGCCTAAAATGTAGTGATTGCTTAATAAATCCTCCCAAATAAGGATGATATTGATGATGATAGGGGATGACATCAAGGGATTTTGAGATCCAGAGTAGAGGAGAAGGTTCTCAAGGAGTTTCTGTTTTCTCAGTAGAAGTATGAAACAAATGCTAGAGTACAGACAATAGTCTGTTGTGGTAAAATTGAGGACAGAAGATATTTGAAATGGAATCTAGAATTCAAGATATTCTTTTTCCTCAAACTCTCCACTTAACAGGAAATTAAAGTGAGTGTGCTTTCCTTTATCTCCAAGCTATTGGAACCCCTCCCATTTATGGAATAAATAACTGAGACAGGTCAAGACAAACTTCAAAGGCAAGTATATATTAAGTGAGGAAGAAATGAAAAACCAGGGTGGAATCTCTGGAAGAAGGGATAGACAAATTTAAAGACATGAAGAAGTGAACTTGTGTGCAATGATGGGCACTTAAAAGCATTAGCAGGTGGATTAGGAATGAGACACTGAAATTCTGGAGAATGGGTAGGAGAATCCAAAAATTTGAAAAGGAGGGGAAGTCTTGAGCAAATGGCCAAAAAAAGATAGGATAAATGCTATAGCCATGTAAAATATCTAAAATGTATTGAAAATATACATAATTCAGATATCACTAGACAAATTTTCTTTGATGAAAGCAGCTGGGTAAATAGAAATATGACTAACATTAATTCAAATGGTTTCGGGTAATTTGTTGATTTAGGTTTCCATGATTCATTAAGAAAGTAGAAAAATATGATCTATATTGCTTTTGATGAACTTATATTTTGAGTATTTCAAATGTACAAAATGCCTTGCTCATAATTATCTTCAAGGAGGATAGAAAAGGTATTATTATTTCCATTTTACTGATGAATAAAGATAGTAAGAGATTAAATGACTTATTTATAACACATTAGTGACTAAGGAAATTAGGATAATACCAACAAAAGTTATTATCTGTGGGGTCTTTTTGAAACAGTGGGAAATAAAACAAATAGTATTCTACTGGATTTGATTGTAAGCCTATGTTGTATAAGGTCTTCAAAAGCTCTAATAATGTAAAAGTAAATTTATTATATGTAGGAGTCATGAAATATCAAAGAAACAAGAAATAAGTTGAAGAGGTAGATTGGAAGTGAAAATCACCTCAGTAAATTGGATAGTTAGAAAATGTGACGAATATAAGAAGCAGAGAAAATTAATTTTATGCTTTTAAAATAGTTTTTTATAGTTATGTTAAGTGAATAGAAAGGATTGAGCACTTAGTTTCAGGGATCATAGTAGGAAACCTAAAGCAATACTCAGGATATTGAACAAAAATAGACATCAGAGAATAAATTGTTTTAGGGATTAGAAATATGAAGGTAAGGATAATAAATATTTTCCTTGAGAATGATGAAACTTTACTGTTATATCTGTGATGAGCAGTTGGGGGAAAATATAACTAAGAGGAAAAACTAACTCTTTGTGTTATAGAAAGCATGCCAACATCGAATAATTTGCCCTTTCATTAAGAGTATATGTTTAACATATATTAGATTGCTTGCTGTCAAGGGAAGGGGTAGAGGTGGGGGGGGGGAATTTGGAACACAAGGTTTTGCAAAGGTCAGTGTTGAAAAATTGTCCATGCATATGTTTTGAAAATAAAAAAAATATTTAAAAAGACTGTTTGGACATTATATGTTGATCTACATTATATACATATGAGGTTATTTGGTGTATAGGTAAATTTCATACTTAAGTCAATTGACCAATAAAGATTTATTAAGTATCTACTGTCTACCAGGTACTGTGCTAAATGCTGAGGATGCAAAAAGAGGGGTTTGTACATAGAATGGACAGTGTGCCATTGACAGTGGATCAAGCAGTACCTGTTGTATTCCTTGACTAAGGTATAAGAACTGAAAAAGGAGGAAGGACTGAGGCTTTTAAGGGCTTTGAACGCCAAATATAGAGTTTTATATTTTCTCCTAGAGGCAATAGAAAGCCACTGGAGTTTACTGATTAGACCTACATTTTAGGAAAATCACAATTATAAATTAATGGAGAATGATTTGCAAGGAGGAGAGGTTTCAGGCAAGCAGACTGACCAGCAAGTCATTGCAATAATCCAGGTGTGAAGTGAAAGAGGTCTTCGCCAGGATGATGGTAGTATAAGGAGAGAGAAGGACACATATTTAAAGAATGTTGCAAAGGTGAAATCAACAAACCTTTATAATACATTATATATTGAAAGGTGAAAATAGTAAGGAATTTGATATAACTGCTAGGTTCTGAGCCTGAGGGACTGTGAGGAAGAATGTTGATTTTTATGATAAAAGGAAAGGTAAGAGTTGAGGAATGTTTAGGGGGAAGATAATGAGTTCAATTTTACTCTTTCGAATTTAAGATGTCTACTGAACATCCAATTCAAAATGTCTGAAAGCCAGTTGGAAATGCTTGAAGGTCAGCAGAGAGATTGGAATAGTATAGATAGATTTGAGAGCCATCAGCATAGAGATGGTAATTATGTCCAAAGAAGCTAATGTGATCACCAAATAGCATGAAAAGAGAAGAGAGTACAGGATAAAATTCTGCGGAACACCTACAGTTAGAAGACATGATCTAGAGGATGCAGCAAAGGAGTTAAAGAAGGAGCAATCAGAAGGAGAACTAGGAGACAGTTTTCACATAGCAAGATGCTGAATTGTTCCAAGATTCTTTTGAAATATGAGAAGAACCTCTTAAACTCTGTCCCATAATATCATGATAGAAACACACTATAGAAATGAGATTCATGCTAGTCCAAGATTTTTAAAGGTATGACTATTACGTTCAATCCATTCCAGTGATGATAAATATTGAAATCATACACCTAAGATAGAAAATAGTCAAAATCCTTTTAGAAAACAAAGAGGAAAACTCTAAGAAGATAGTCCTTTTAAAATTACTTTAGCAAAAATGAAAAAAGGAGCACAAGCTTTAAAAATGATCAAGAAATTGAAGGGGGGGAAACAACTACAAAAGGAGTACATTTTATCAGATCAGGTTCTCACAAAAGGATAGCCAGAAGCCTATAGGCAGCAAGGTAAGAGTCAAAAAAAAAAAAAAATCATGGCTTGGGAGTATGGTTCAAGAAACCTTTTCCCCTTAGGGAAGCCTATAACTGTGTTCCAAGCCATGGAGATAGAAACCTGAAATAGTGTATAAACAGCTAGGTGGTTCAATGGATGGAGCACCAGCCCTAAAGTCAGGAGAACCTGAGTTCAAATCTGGTTTCAGACACTTAACCCTTCCTAGCTGTGTGACCCTGGGCAAGTCGCTTAACTCTAATTGTCTCAGCAAAACAAACAAACAAACAAACAATCAATGAGGGCAGCAGTTAGAATGTATCTTTAATAAATTGGAGAAGGAACCAATATTGCTGGTAATGGAACCAGAACAAAGTGATACTCTAAAATGGAAACACAAGAATGGAGAGAAGTGGAAAAATAAATAAATATATTTGAATAATTGGAAGGGACTTACAAAGGTGAAGGGTTTTTTGATTTGGATTCTTTCAACTAACAAATATTTATTAAGCACCTAATATGTGCAAGGCACCATGCTGACTGCATATACTGGAGATACAAATACAAAGAATTAAACAATACCTAATTGCAAGGATGTTACATTCTAAGAAGACAATAGTATATATAATAAGTATAAATATGAAGTTGAAAAAGACAAGTATATGGAAAATAGTTAAATGCATAGAAACGGAACTATTCAAGATGGCTCAGTATTAAACCTTAATGAGAATACAGAGTGAGAGAATGTAATTCGATAAATGAGCACCCAAAAGAAACTAAGATGTCAAGCAGATTGGAGGAGATTCAGAAGAACATGGCAGGGTAGCTAGGTGGCGCAGTGGTTACAGCACTAGCCCTTTAGTCAGGAGGACCTGAGTTCAAATCTGGCCTCAGACCCTCTGGGCAAGTCACAACCCTAATTGCCTAAAAAAAAAAAAAAAAAAAAAAAAAAAAAAGCATGGCATCATAACAAAATGAGAGAAGAAAGAATATCTAGGAAAAAGTGACAGTCAAGTTCTATTGAGTTTAGCTGAGAAAGGAATGTGGTAGAAATTTTCTTTTAATTGCCCTTAAAAAATTCTATCTGCAATTAATCACTGTACCCATTTTCCCACAATATCTCCAAAATTTTTAACATATCTCTTTAGTAATTAAATAAGCCTTGATGATTCAAGTTAAAAAAGACAAAAAAGGAAATCTCAAATTATTTTAATCTGACATTATAGGTTAATAACTATATAATTCAAAACCATCTATTAGAATCTGTTTAAGCTTCTACCATGTGACTTTAAAGTTATGTGGCTTTATAGTTAGCAGCTTAGAAAATTTATACTTTTAACTGAGAAATAGCTGAGACAACCTTTAAATAGATGTAAGAATAGGAGGCCTTGAGCAAGAGTTCAATGGAAAGCCAATTCTCACTTTTGTCAAATGACAAAAGACTTGTAGTTATCAAGTGAGAAACCCTGAAAGGCCTTTTTATAGACTATTTATCCTAAGTTCAGAAACAAAACCCTACAGAATTAAAAATCTTAAAATCAAGGAAGATCTAACAAGCACATGAGACATTTGCCAACATCCACACTTCTTGCCAAGCTGGCAGATCCCTCCAAATCGAAATGAGCTGAGGTAAAAAATGAAAGTGACCATTTTGAAACAATAAAGCCTTATTCTATACAAGCTGTTTACATAAAATTCCATCATTCATTTCCATATTCACATGAAATAAGGCAATTCCCTTGAATCAATTTAATAGTATAACCCTGCATACTTAAAGTATGACAACAAGGCAGAAAAAAAATCTTAAATAAACACTGAGCCCCCAAATACCTGGTTTTTTTGTTTGTTTGTTTCGCTGAGGCAATTGGGGTAAAGTGACTTGCCCCGGGTCACACAGCTAAGAAGTGTCAAGTGTCTGAGTTCATTTGAACTCAAGTCCTCCTGACTTCAGGGCTGGTGCTCTATCTACTGTACCACCTGGCTCCCTCCCAAATACCTTTTCAAAGGTATTATTTTTCAGCTTTGATTTTTCACCTCAGTGATCTAAACAGGAGGTGGCAGGGAAAAGGGGGGAGGCCAGGAGCTAGGGGAAAGAGGGAATGAGAGAGGAAGGAAAGAGAGAGAGAGAAAGAAAGAGAGAGAGAGAGAAGAAAAGGGAGAGGGAAAAAAAGAGAATCAGAGAGAGAGAGACAGAAAGAGTGAAAAAGACAGACAAGAGAGACAGAAAAATAAATACAGAGAAACAGAGACAGAGAGAAAAAGAAACAGAGAGAAAGATGGAGAAAAACACAAAGAGAGACAGAGAAACAAACAGGGATAAAGGAGAGAAAGAAAGAGTGGGAGGGAGGAAGAAGAGAAAGAGTAGAGGGAAACAGGAAGAGGAGAGAAAGAAGAGAGACAGAGACAGATAGAGAGAAACTAAGAGAGAGAGAAGGAAGGAAGGGAAGGAAGGAAGGAAGGAAGGAAGGAAGGAAGGAAGGAAGGAAGGAAGGAAGGAAGGAAGGAAGGAAGGAAGGGAAGGAAGGAAGGAAGGGAAGGAAGGAAGGAAGGAAGGAAGGGAAGGAAGGGAAGGAAGGGAAGGAGGGAAGGAGGGAAGGAAGGAAGGAGGAATAGATTGAGTGTCTGGGTGTCTAGAAAGAAAACCTAGTATTCTGGCTTTTCCCTTTCCCAAGTATGGGCTGTCTGTACCTTCCAGGCAAAAGAAACTATTCCCACATCAAACTGACACACATGGATAGAGACAGGATTAGAATTTGCTCTTCTCTGCCACTAATTCCTAGATCTTTTCTCTAATCAGAATTTTCTTCATTCTTTCAATGTAACATAGTTCTAATGCATAATAATACCTCCTCCACTTCAAACACCTCCCTATTCATTCTTCCTTTCCCTTTTCTTATCCACAGAATCTTCTCACACCCAAAGACCAGGAACTCCCTAGCCTAGAAACAATCTCTCTAGATTCCCAGCATATGTGGAATGCTATAACCTAAATTTAAAAAAAAAAACAAAAACATTGTGTTACTATTCTCTCTTAAACTCACCATTTGATATTCTCTCTGTGTGTACCTCAATTTCTCTTTGTTTCTCTCTATCTTTGTATGTGTCTCTATTTCTCTGTCTCTCTTGTTCTTGGGCTTACACATCATATGTCTTTATGCATATTTGCTCTTTTCTTAGACTCATCTATTATTTAGCTTCCACTCTGCCTTCTAAGTCTTCCTATTCTTGCTCTTTTCTGGAACTTCTGCTAGTTAGAATTGTCATCCTGTGTCACTATTTTATTGTCTTAAGTCTTCTTTCAGATTTGATTGAAACATTCATGTTCTCCTTTGATTGTTTTACAATTCACAATACTAAGAGGTTACAGATATTAGACAGACTGGCAAAATAACACTTTTCTTCTTAGACAACAATTGTTCTTTTTCCACAATCAACTCACCTAAATCTTACTCTAGTCAGAATCATATTTTAAGAATTGAAAAGAACATCAGAAATGGTCTAGTCCAACTCAGCCAACTGCTGCCATTATCACCATACAATCTTGAAACATAGGAAGTATATGACTCATAGAAAGTATTATCTTCAACGATAATAATTTTAAGCCTTCTTCAGAGTTAAGCACATGCCTTCCAGTATCACATGGAGATGGGATATGACACTGTTAATAAAATGCCTGTCTTGTCTTTGAGTGAGTCCCTAGCAACACGCATTTTCACAAAAACAGTACATGAGAAATAGAATGGAGAATGAAGTTGAATTACATTTCAGGATGATCATGTTCTCTTAAATAGGCCATAAGGTGTTAACAAATAGGATAGGAGAACCATACCAAACATATTTTGCATCATCCTGAGAATTCAAGCATTGGAGATTCCAAAAGAAAATTTGAGGGAGATGAAAGGTATCTTTCTCTGTTTTTTTTTTTTAATAAGCATAATCAAATTATGAGTTCTACTGAGGCAGGATGAAACTTGCTCTTTGGTAATTACATACACTTGCATAATTTACATATACTTACATAAGATCCAAATAATTTACACTTATAAACATTTAAAATTTCAGATACAGGAGAATTAATGCCTGATATGATTTCTCAGCTGATATGACAAATTCTCACTAGTTTATCTTTCTGTTTCTGTCATTCTGTCTTGTTCCATGTCTGCCTCTATTTTTTCTCTCTCTGCTTCTAACAGAACATTTACATTCATTTTTTTTAACCTACAGAAAAAAAACTATAAGGTCCACCCTGAAAATTAAAAAGGCATTTTTAGTTTTATGATTATATATTTACACAAAATTTCAAGCTTAAAGGGAACTGCTTTTAATCTGTCCACACATCACTAAGATAATAGAAACCTTATGAAAATTCAAAAGGATACCATAAATCTACAGATCCTAAATGCTATTGCTAAAGTACTGGAAATCAAGGTAATCAATCTAGACCTTAAACTCATCTTAAATGAAGTCTAAATAAGAAATAGTCTGTTTCTTAATATCTCTAAAGACATGCTAAAGTGCACTTTAAAAAAAGAATGAAAATAAATAAAATAGATTCTTGTAATATCTTAAACATAAATTTTAATGTGAGTTTTATTTAAAATGATAAAATAGCATCATTAGATCACTATGATTAACAACTGGAGTATAGTAACTATAAAAAATATGAATGTTCCGTGAAAATTGTTTGAAAGGATAGTTTGGGTCAAGATTGGAACATAGCAATATAAAAACTTGCAAAGCCATATTATGATAATTTTTATATATTTGTTCTTCTGATACCATATTCTGTTTATTATGTTACAATAAAATTCGATATAATTCCATTTATATTAAAATAGTCTTATTGCCCAAGTTGTTTAATTTTTTTATTTAAAAAGAAAATTATTTAACAATAAAGATTATTTTGGAAGTTCCTTTTCCTTTAATGACAGTCACAATTTTAAAAACTTACCACAATGAATCACATTACACAGATGTTACCACAATGCTTATTTCACAACTTATGCATGTTCTAAATGTGATCTTTACTTTGATATTTTATCCTCATTAAGAATACTCAATTGTTTAACAACAATTTACATTATCTACTCATTGGCTAACTTCAAACTATAACAAGAGCTCTAATCCCTGACAAAAAGTTGAACAATTGACCTTATTGAATGGTCTTTCAAAAAATTTGGTTTTATTTCATAAACTCTTCTCCAATATAAATCTATTTGGGGAATCCATTCAAAATGAGAATATATCTGAGACCCTTAGTATAACTGGATCACCTCCTGCCAAAAAATCCTTTTGAATACCAAAAAGCATTACCTGCTTCTACTATATGTCACTAAATGAATTAATCACTTGTATATCTATCTCCTTGGGTTCCTAGGACTAAATACAGGCATCCTAAAATGCTGATACAGAATACCCTATTGTCTAAGGGGGGAAATTGCATTACTACTGCATGTTGTATATAAGGAAGTATTAGATAAGATTTAAGACTAATCTAACAATTATCCAGGGCACAACCCTGGCAGCAGCATGAGGCACACCTAAACTTGTGGGAGTTGAAATCTGTGATGAAGTGTTGTCATAGTCTTTCCAAAATAATACTTCAAAGTTTCCCACTGCTACCACCTTCTCTCATTAGTAAGTCTTCTGGCTGAAAGCTGAGTACAGATTTACCTTGCTTAATATGTTAGTCATCTTCCTAAAATTCTATATATCAATAGAATAATTTATTTTTTTACTGTTCCGGTGGAAATATTATTTAACTTAAAAAAACATTGCGAATCTTTTTTGCTTAGAGAAAAAAAATTCTACTGTAAAGAAAAAAAAAACACTTTCAGATTTATCTGTTTTCTAGCTTCAAATTTTGGTCTTCTGAGGATGTGTGTGTGTATGTATGTTTTGTGAGATACGTCTTTATTAATGAAAAGGAAACTAAGAGACAAAAAGGAATTTTTTTAAATGCCACAGGAAATCATCTATTAAACTAAGACAAGAAAGCAAACATCTGGCTACATGTCTATTTAAATATATCTGTCTTTGCATAACACACCTTGCCAATATACATGTGATTTTTTAAGATTTAAGAGTTGATGTTTCATGATTATAGCACAATTACATAGAAATCTTAAACTGCCTGAGGATGTGACGGTCAAATAAAACTTGCTCTAAAATGTCCATCCCTTTTTCTCTTTCTTCCTAAAAGGGGTCTTAAGTTTATCAAGATGAACAACACTATTCTAATTTGAGAAATCTATTTTTTTAACAGAATAATCTTATTTCATCCTGGAAAATCAGGCTCATCTCAAAAATTCCAAAGCCTAGCACATCAGTTAACTTAAGGAATTACAATATGTATCAGACAACTTCTGTAATATAAAAATTAATGAAATTTCAACTCTTGATGTTGTCCTTTGGCATGGGATTATGGCATTTCCATTAAATAACTTAAATTAAGAGGAAACATATGCCAAATGAAGCATTTTAATATCTATGAATATTGTGCAATGAAAAGAATTCCGAGTTTAAAGTCAAATTTAGTTTCGAATTTCAATTAGTCCTTACTCTATGACAAGACACATAATCACAGTTTTACAAGTTGGATTACATCCTGGTAACCAGCTAGTCCAAACTATACCTAAAAACACTGAAGATTGAGCCAGGATGGCAAAGCAGAGGCACCAATGCAGCTGAGCTCTCCCAATATTCTCCTCCAAATAATCTTAAAATTACACATCAAGTCGAATTTGGAAAGGCATAGGCAACAAAAGGATGGGGTGAAATATTCCAAACTATTAGTTTGGAAGCAGAAATCTATGACACTGAGATTGAGGCTAACCTAGATTTCATGTGGTAAAAATTGAACACCTAAAGATAAGAGCAGAAACTTTGGGAGGTCTCAGGGTAGAGATGGTATAGATACTGGACACCTAGTCAGAAAGACATTACAGCAGATGCTTGTACTAGCACTGGGAGCAGAACCTGGCACTGCTTGTCAAATTCATTGTCCATGTACAGTTTGGAGTCACAGTTCCAGGACGGAGAGTTAGAAGTCACAAAGGAGTAGGGGTCCTGGTCCCAATTCCAAGGCAGAGAGGAGCACTTGTGAATGTGAAAGGGATGAATTCACCCATAAAATTGAAGCAGACAGAAGAATAGATTGGAAACCAGACTCCAATAATGAATTATTTACCAAAAAAATACACTTACAGCAGATACACACACAGAGAATTAGAATAAGGGGCTGAAGCAGACTCCTTTATGCTTCAGATAAAGTTGAAAAAAAAGATAAAAAGAAAAGAGCAAGAGTAGCAATCATGATTTCAGACAAAGTAAAAACAAAAACAGATGCTATTGAAAAAGATAATCAGAGAAACTATATAGTGATGAAAGTGACCATAGATAAAGAAGTAATATTGGTACTAAACATAATATGCACCAAATGGCAGAGCACTCAAATTCATAAAGATATAGATATATGAATTACAAGAGGAAATAGGCAGTAAAACTATGCTAATAGTAAACTCAACTTTCCCTCCTAAGGACTAAATAAATCTGTCCATAAAATAAACTAAAAAGAAGTTAACAAGAAAAATAGAATTTCAGAAAAGTGATATATGATAAATAACTAGAGAAAACTGAATAGAAATAGAAAAGAGTATACCATTTTCTCGGTGGTATATGGCATCTTCACAAAAAGTGACTTACCTATTAGGACATAATTGTGTGTGTGTGTGTGTGTGTGTGTGTGTGTGTGTGTGTGTGTGTGTGACTTGCTCAGGGTCATATAACTAGGAAGTATTAAATGTCTGAGATCACATTTGAACTCAGGACCTCTATCCACTGAGCCACCTAGCTTCCCAGGACATAAAAATCTTACAAACTCATGAAGAAAAGCAGACATATTGAATATACCCTTTTTAGATCATAAGGAACTAAAAATGATTTTCAAGGAAAGGCCTTAGAAGCTTAAAAAATGAAGTGAAAACTAAATAATTTAATCCCAAAGAATAATTGGGTCAAAAACCAAACTGTAACATTATAAGTCTTACTAAATGGCATAAGAGAACTTTAGTTGAAAAGAATTCTACATTTCTCCTTATACCTATAAAATGCTATTTTCAATTAGGCTAAGCTAATTCCTTATAAATTTAGAAGATTTATTTTCTGAGGAACTGAATTTTGACCATGGTTTCTAATCATGTAAGATGTAGAGAAGCAGCAGAAATGGAAATATGCATTGATTCTAGTTTATCCTCCTGAAATTTATTTGCTTGTTCTGTTATCTTATATGTGCATTTACCCTTATAAGTTTTGGTTTTGTTTTGTTTGTTTGTTTTCTTTTGTTCAACTAAAATGAAGAAAGTAACATTTTGAGAAAATAAAATAGATTAAGAAAAAATTATAGACCCATTAAGATCTTTAAACTTTACAAATTTTGCACAATGGAATTTTGTTTTTCAAATCAAATTTGTTTTCAAATCCCAGACCTGCCACTTACCATGTGACCTTTGATAAATTCACAATATCACATATTTTTGAAACTTGGAAAGGACATCAGGGTCATCTAGTCCAACTCATACCTGAAAACATAGATTCATATTATCACTGACCTTGGAAAAAGACCACACAGGTCTTTTCACCTACCTCATTTCCACATTTTATGATCACAGAGTTAGAGCTAGAAGGCTTCTCAGAGATGATTTAATCCAACTGCCATTTTTCAGAAATGAGAAAACTAATTCCCAGGTATCACAGGTAGTAAGCATCAGGGATTTAATTCAAGTCCAGGGCTCATACAAAATCTGTTTTAAAATCTTCCAAAAAGAAAGAAACTGTCATCTCTTCAAGCAGCTCATTTTACTTTTGGACAATCTGAATTATTAGGAAGAATTCCCTGTCATCAGACCTAAATTTGTCTCTGTAATTTCCATCCACTGATCTTGCTTCTGACTTCTCAGGCCAAACAGAACAAGGTTCTGTCCTCCCATATATGACAACCCTTGAAATACTTAAATAGCTCTCTCTCATGCCTCTCCTGAATTTTCTCAATATCACCAGTTCCTTCAATTGCTCATCACATTACCTACCATCCTGCCATCAACCTTATCTTACTCCCATTGAAACAATGGATTCCATTCCAGTGTCCTCCAGCTCCAACAGATGAATTTTTAGTTATCTTTCTGTCTGGTCTCCAAGATGCTTCCCAGCTTTTCTCCTCATCATGCCCCTCAAATTAACCATCTACTTCGTAGCACACCTTTAGGTATTATATTACACCTATTAAAAGTTAAACTCTTTGAGGATGGAGACTTTCTTGTTTCCTTCTATTTTTATCCTCAGTAAGGCATGGAATATATAATAAGTACTTAATATTTCTCCTTTGTCTCTGACTCAAATGTCCTTTTTTGAAAATATGGTAAATATAATTCTCCATGTAAAAATTAACAAGAACAAAATACAAAGGGACTATTAACTAAGTTGTGGAATATTTGATTCATTTAATGTAGTCCATGATCTACAAATTGCTTTCACTGCTTCATCATATTGTTGACTTTAATCAAGACTCAAGTTCATGAAAAGCCTTAGATCTTTCTTCAGATTAACTCTAGGCTTCATTTCCCACATCTGCCAAATCTTGACTCTGAACTTGATGATCCTTGGAGTCCTTTCAACTTCTAAATCTATTATTCTATATTTTATTAAATATTAATATATAATAAATATGGATCTATAATCAATATGAATTTTTATGTATCAATTCTGACTTGGAGGCATTTTTGTCAAAAATCTATAGATTATACATTATCACAAAAGTCTGAAATTTTTTCCCCATTTTAATGGCATGGAGTAATGTATATGTATTTTTCAACAAGTGCACATGTATATATAGATATATACATGTCTGTATATATCTGTTCATACATATGTGCATATGTGCAGATGTGATTGGAGCACTGGACTTGGACTCAGGAAGACCTAAAAGTAATTAGTTATGTGATTCTGGGTGAGTCACTTAATGCCCACATACATCAGTTTCCTCATTTGTTAAATGGGGATAAAAAAAGGACCTAACTCATAGGGTGGCTGTAAAGTTACAATGACATAACATTTTTAAGAGTTTGCAAATATTAAAAAGCTATTTAACTGATAACTATAATAATAACAACATTATTATTGTTATATGACAACCACAGATACTTAATGTTGAAAGGCAAGAAGCTTTTAGTGCCATTAATTTTTGGAAAAGAAGTATTACAGGTTAATGATCATTTGAACAACAAAGAAGCTCTATGTTCTTTTAAACTATTATTGGGAGTTCATCTACTTCCAGATAATTCTGAGGCAGTAGCAGAGGGTAAAAAACTATTTTCAGCTACCAAACACTAATTCTGTACCCCTTGTTCACCTACTCAGAGTATGTCTCAATGATGTTGAAATTTGTGATACTCTTTCCAATCTATAATTAAAGCCTCTGGAAAAAAAAGTTCCTCATGAAGTGCAACTATAACCACAAAAGAGGAACTATATTACTATTTTAATAATCTTTTATTTGTTACATTTTGATGCCAGACTCTTTAAGTATGTAAAGTTAATTAAAACAAAATCAATAGGTTGAAATACACAACTAAAAGTAATATCTTTTCAGTATTTGCCTTCAAGAAAAATCCTCTATCAAATCCATCATGGGATCCTGTTTTCCAAGGAGTCATTCTTCTCTGTTAAATCATATCATCACCATACAATTATCTAGCACCTTTCACCCATGGCTTTCAAACTAAAACTGTAATGATAATGATAACAAAAACTCTAAGTATTTATACTTAACTTTTGATTTCAAAAAGGCACATTATAATGAACAATTAATAATTTTTACTTTTTTAAGGCAAAGTCATTATATCCACCTTCTAAAGTAAAAAAAAAAACTTGAAACAGTGAATAATTTATCTAAACTCAAAAAAATTAGGTAACTCAGGATATTGATCTAGTGCTATACTAAAAGTGACAAAGGAACCTTCTTAGATATACTTTCTATGGACCTTCTATTCTTGAGTGAGTGCTGGAAAATTCAGCAAGAAAGAGACAACCTTTGGTGTTCTATCCCAAAGGAATGGGAATGGAGGAGGAGAAAGTAGCTCAAATTAATTCTCAGTATAGAAAAATGAAAAGTAATTTTTATAGTGGATACCTAACAGTTTCCTATTAACAAAAGAAAATGTTACAGGAAATGGAACAAGAATCTAGAATGTGTCTAAAAATTATAACTGAAGAAAACTATAATGAGAGTAATATAAATAAATGAGATTTTTAGACATAAAGGAAAGGCATGTTAAACTTTACTAGTACTCAATAAAAGTTATTTTTAAATATTTTAAATGAATTTTAACTTTGTGAACTAACCTAAGGGACATAGGAGCACCATAATATCTATTAGACACTTATTTCTATAACAGCATTCATCATTTGTTACCAATCTAAATTATCACTCAACCATTATATGTATGTATATATATACACACACACACACATATATATATATATATACATGTGTATATATATATATATACATGTATATATATATATACACACACATATATATACACATGTATATATATATGTGTATATATATATGTGTATATATATATATATATATATATATTCTTAAAAGCTTCTACTAAGAAAATCTAACATATTGGGGAGGAGTCCAAGAATACTTGACACCAAGGATGTGGTTTCTATCTTGGTCAAGACCTGGTTTCATTACTTTTTTTTAAACAATCATGTATTCCCATGTATCAGTGTGGGTACATCTAGATTTCCAGACAGAAAATGGCTCGTAACAATTAAAAGGGATTTGATAACTAACTAAAAATTCACAGCTATTCTTAAGAACAAACACACATTAAGGATTTTTCACTGCAAATAGCCTAAAACAGAGAATAAAATAGTGATGGAGGACCAATTTATGTCCCTGGAGCCTTTGTGCTTGCTTTTGTTTTTGTAACACTAAAGAATATGCCTCATGAAGAGAGCTGAGAACTTGCACTAACAGAAGAATTTGGCCAGGACTATAGACTCCATATAATCTTTTCCTTCCTTTGATCTTTTTTCTTGACCTAAACACATGGTTCTCCTATAAATACCATCTGTTTCTAGAGTTTATGTAGTTTTATTCAGTTACACCTAATAGAATTGTTTTTTTAACTATACTTGTTACAGAATATCCTGCATGAAAATATGTAGAATTATAGTGTTGATTAGAAGAAAATATAAATTTGGTTGTGATTAAAATGGCAACTGTACAAAGTCACATAAATAAAAAGCCAACCTTAAATTAAGACACTTTTAAAAAAATGTCACTTTACAATTTTTACATGGTCGTTATGCCTTTAGAATCTAAAGATTTTGACAGACCAGAGAAAAGTGATGCCAGTTTGATTTAGAATCCACAGACATATTCTGGTTTATCTTAATTGTTTTGACAAAGCAAAAGGAACAAAGCAGTCTATATGGCTGCAATCTTTGTTCTAGTCTATGGTCAAACAACTACCAGGTAACATGCATGAATGTGCTCATTTCTTATTGGCTTTTTATTTTAATAAGCACTTTTTATTTGTTTCCTAATATGTCTCATTGCAATATTTTTTCTTCATGATCAATTTGCATTGAAAAGTTTTTTTTATTATGGGCAGATAAGTATAGAATTTTAAAAATGCAATTTAAAAAAAAAAGGATTAACTTCAGAGAAGTATAGTTTTAAAAATGCATTTAAAAAAAAGGATTAACTTCAAACAAACAAGAATGGCGTGAGAACCTGGGCAGCAATCCAAACCTAGTGTAAAAAGTTGCCACTGTACATACTTTCAAAAAATATAAAGACCTTGAGGCTTTTGAGAAAAGGCCAAAGCAAACATTACCCACATCCCAAGAATGTGTTTTACTATTGTACTAGGAACTCACACACTTTTCCTACCTGCATATAATCACCAAACTTCAAACAAAAGTAAAGCTAATATATAATATAAAGCTAATATATAGCCCACATAGAAAGGGGCCACCATGTTGTAGAAAGAGAAATGGAAATTTAGGTTCTAAATATGAACTCAATTGCATTTATGTATCCTTAGAATAGTGACTTGAACTTTTTGTTTCACTTTTACACATGAAATATCTACTCTACATTTAAAGCACAGAAGGCTTCAATATAGTACAACGGTACACAATATTGGATGAAGATAGAGCAAAAGTGTTTGATGAGTTGTGTAATAGGAAAAGAATAAAGAGAGACCATGGTCATAAAAACCTAGAGAAAATGGAATATCTAGGAGAAGGAAGAGATAAATAGTGTCACATGCAATAGAAAGATCAAAAAGGGTTAGGAGTGAGAAAAGATAATCAGATGTGATTAAAAAAGGTGATAGAAAACTTTGGAGAGAATAGTTTCAGTTTAATAATTAAGTTCGTGGAAGTAGAAGATTTAGAAGAGAATGAAAAAAATAAAATGGACACATTGGATGAAGAAAACTTTCTCAAAGACCTTACCTGGAGAGTGTCAATTGAAATAAGGATTTTTTTAAAATAATTGATGAGAGGTGGTGATGTTTGTAGGGAATAGGAAAGGAGCCAGTACATAGGAAGAGAATGAAGTTTATAGAGAAAATGAGGAAGATGATGAGAACAATTTGCTTAGAAGATAAGAAGCAAGAAGATGGGATCAAGGGTATATGTAGAGAGGTTTGTCTTAACAAACACAAAGATCACTTCTTCCTCATTTACAATAATAAAGTAGGAGATACTGTAAGATGTCAGAAATAGGAGATCAGGAGAAAGGAAGAATAGCAAACTCTTATTAAATGGCTTTTTGAAACCAACTTTTCTTTGCTCTATCACAAACTTTAAAAGGGAGATCATTTTCTTCCAAGGTTCTCATTATTTTTCATTCTTCCCTAAACATAAGAATCAGGTTCAAAATAGAATTCTCCTTTGATAGTTACACCATTTTGAAGAAAGACAGTATCTTTAATGCAAGTCAATATATTATCATCTGCTTAACTTTTGTTAGAGAGCTCCAAGAGATTTCCAGATAATTGAAGTCTCTCATATCACCATGCCATGTATCTGTGCCAGACTATTTGGTCTTCACTTATATTCTAATTGTTAGGCTTCTAGTCTTGAAATCTTAGATTTCCTCAAATGAATATATATTCCTAATACACAGTGATATCTCCCTCCTTTATTTATCTTGTCCTTGTTCTTAAAAAATTTTAACAATCAAAAGCCATGCATCTCACTCCACAATGAATAGTTAACAACAATGTGACATAGAAGATAAAAAGTTAACACAGTCTTAGGCTACTTTAATTGAGTGTTCAGAACAGGTATGTGACAAACTATGTCTTAGTCAAACCACAATGCATTATTGTATTAATCTTTGGTTTATTTCCTAAAATAGAGAGATAAATTGGTATACACCCAAAGTATCATAGGCATAATGGTGAAGATACTGGAGAACACATCTATGCCAATCAATTGAAAGTGCTACAGTGATTAGCCTGGAGAAGGAAATATGTAAGATGGATGTAAAAAAGACATCTCTCTTCAAAAATTTTCAAAAACTGTCATGCATATGAAAAAAAATTCCTTCACTCAGAAGTGGTAGTGCCAGACAGAATGAGGAACCAATGGATAAAAACTGCAGAAGGAGAAATTGAGATTTGATACTAGGAATTGCTTCCTAAAAACTAGAATTATATTGACGTAGAATGGACTACTGGGAGGTAGTAGATTCCCTAATACTGAATATATTCTAGCACAACATGGATGACCCTTTATCAAAGATGCTATAGAAGAAATTCCTAATCAGACATAATTTGGGCAAGATTACTTCTAAGGTCTTACCCAACTCTGAAGTTAATTTTCAATACCAAAATACTCTTCATGATTTTATTTTG